>CAXKVX010003495.1:0-34738 GCA_964058865.1 Eleocharis quinqueflora | reverse complement strand
CTTCTATGAGAAGTGTTTCTAATCAAAGTACTTCATTTATGGGTCATAACCATTCAAGAAAACACCACAAAGTACTTATATTTCGATGAGAAGTGTTTCTCATCAGAGTACTTCATTTATGGATGGTCACCAATCAAGAGAATACCACAAAGCATTAATGCTTCTATGAGAAGTGTTTCTAATATTAGTACTTTGTTATGGGTGATAACCATTGAAGAAAACACCACAAAGTACTTATATTTCGATGAGAAGTCCTTCTAATCAGAGTACTTCATTTATGGGTGATAACCACTCAAGAAAAAATACCACAAAGCACTTATACTTTTATAAGAAATGTTTCTAATGAGAGTACTTCATTTATGAATGGTGACCAATCAAGAAAACACCACAAATCATTTATGCTTCTATGAGAAGTGTTTCTTATCAAAGTACTTCATTTATGAGTGATAACCATTTGAAGAAAACACCACAAAGCACTTATACTTCTATGAGAAGTCTCTCTAATCAGAGTTCTTCATTTATGGGTGGTAACAAATCAAGAAAACATCACAAATCATTTATGCTTCTATGAGAAGTGTTTCTTATCAAAGTACTTCATTTATGAGTGATAACCATTTGAAGAAAACACCACAAAGCACTTATACTTCTATGAGAAGTCTCTCTAATCAGAGTTCTTCATTTATGGGTGGTAACAAATCAAGAAAACATCACAAATCATTTATGCTTCAATGAGAAGTGTTTCTTATCAAAGTACTTCATTTATAGTTGATAACCATTCAAGGAAACACCACAAAGCAATTATGAGATTTCTTTCTAATCAGAGTTCTTCATTTATGGGTGGTAATCAATCAAGAAAACTCCACAAAGCATTTATGCTTCTATGAGAAGTGTTTCTAACCAATGTATTTCATTTATGGGTGATAACCATTCAAGAAAACACCACATAGCACTTGTACTTCTATGCGAAGTGTTTCTAATCAGAGTACTTCATTATGAATGTTGACCAATCAAGAAAACACCACAAAGCATATATGCTTCTATGAGAAGTGTTTCTATTCAAAGTACTTCATTATGGGTGATAATCATTCAAGAAAACACCACAAAGCACTTATACTTTTATGAGAAATGTTTCTAATGAGAGTACTTCATTTATGAATAGTGACTAATCAAGAAAACACCACAAAGCATTTATGCTTCTATGAGAAGTGTTTCTTTTCAAAGTACTTCATTTATGGGTGATAAGCATTAAAGAAAACACCACAAAGCACTTATACTCTTATCAGAAATGTTTCTGATGAGAGTACTTCATTTATGAATGGTGACCAATCAAGAAAACACCAAAAAGCATTTATGCATCTATGAGAAGTGTTTGTTATCAAAGTACTTCATTTATGGGTGATAACCTTTGAAGAAATCACCACAAAGCACTTATACTTCTATGAAAAATATTTCTATTCAGAGCTCTTCATTTATGGGTGGTAACCAATCAAGAAAACACCACAAAGCATTTATGCTTCAATGAGAAGTGTTTCTAACCAAAGTACTTCATTTATGGGTGATAACCATTCAAGAAAACATCACAAAGCACTAATATTTCTATGTGAAGTGTTTCTAATCATTGTTCTTCATTTATGGGTGGTAACCAATCAAGAAAATACCACAAAGCATTTATACTTCTATGAGAAGTGTTTCTAACCAAAGTATTATATTTATGGGTGATAACCATTCAAGAAAACACCACAAAGCACTTATACATCTACGAGAAGTGTTTCTAATCGGAGTACTTCATTTATGAATGTTAACCAATAAAGAAAACTTCACATAGCATTTATGCTTCTATGAGAAGTGTTTCTAATCAAAGTACTTCATTTATGGGTCATAACCATTCAAGAAAACACCACAAAGTACTTATATTTCGATGAGAAGTGTTTCTCATCAGAGTACTTCATTTATGGATGGTCACCAATCAAGAGAATACCACAAAGCATTAATGCTTCTATGAGAAGTGTTTCTAATATTAGTACTTTGTTATGGGTGATAACCATTGAAGAAAACACCACAAAGTACTTATATTTCGATGAGAAGTCCTTCTAATCAGAGTACTTCATTTATGGGTGATAACCACTCAAGAAAAAATACCACAAAGCACTTATACTTTTATAAGAAATGTTTCTAATGAGAGTACTTCATTTATGAATGGTGACCAATCAAGAAAACACCACAAAGCATTTATGCTTCTATGAGAAGTGTTTCTTATCAAAGTACTTCATTTATGAGTGATAACCATTTGAAGAAAACACCACAAAGCACTTATACTTCTATGAGAAGTCTCTCTAATCAGAGTTCTTCATTTATGGGTGGTAACAAATCAAGAAAACATCACAAATCATTTATGCTTCAATGAGAAGTGTTTCTTATCAAAGTACTTCATTTATAGTTGATAACCATTCAAGGAAACACCACAAAGCACTTATGAGATGTCTTTCTAATCAGAGTTCTTCATTTATGGGTGGTAATCAATCAAGAAAACTCCACAAAGCATTTATGCTTCTATGAGAAGTGTTTCTAACCAATGTATTTCATTTATGGGTGATAACCATTCAAGAAAACACCACATAGCACTTGTACTTCTATGCGAAGTGTTTCTAATCAGAGTACTTCATTATGAATGTTGACCAATCAAGAAAACACCACAAAGCATATATGCTTCTATGAGAAGTGTTTCTATTCAAAGTACTTCATTTATGGGTGATAATCATTCAAGAAAACACCACAAAGCACTTATACTTTTATGAGAAATGTTTCTAATGAGAGTACTTCATTTATGAATGGTGACTAATCAAGAAAACACCACAAAGCATTTATGCTTTTATGAGAAGTGTTTCTTTTCAAAGTACTTCATTTATGGGTGATAAGCATTAAAGAAAACACCACAAAGCACTTATACTTTTATCAGAAATGTTTCTGATGAGAGTACTTCATTTATGAATGGTGACCAATCAAGAAAACACCAAAAAGCATTTATGCTTCTAAGAGAAGTGTTTGTTATCAAAGTACTTCATTTATGGGTGATAACCTTTGAAGAAATCACCACAAAGCACTTATACTTCTATGAAAAATATTTCTATTCAGAGCTCTTCATTTATGGGTGGTAACCAATCAAGAAAACACCACAAAGCATTTATGCTTCAATGAGAAGTGTTTCTAACCAAAGTACTTCATTTATGGGTGATAACCATTCAAGAAAACATCACAAAGCACTAATATTTCTATGTGAAGTGTTTCTAATCATTGTTCTTCATTTATGGGTGGTAACCAATGAAGAAAATACCACAAAGCATTTATACTTCTATGAGAAGTGTTTCTAACCAAAGTATTATATTTATGGGTGATAACCATTCAAGAAAACACCACAAAGCACTTATACATCTACGAGAAGTGTTTCTAATCGGAGTACTTCATTTATGAATGTTAACCAATAAAGAAAACTTCACATAGCATTTATGCTTCTATGAGAAGTGTTTCTAATCAAAGTACTTCATTTATGGGTCATAACCATTCAAGAAAACACCACAAAGTACTTATATTTCGATGAGAAGTGTTTCTCATCAGAGTACTTCATTTATGGATGGTCACCAATCAAGAGAATACCACAAAGCATTAATGCTTCTATGAGAAGTGTTTCTAATATTAGTACTTTGTTATGGGTGATAACCATTGAAGAAAACACCACAAAGTACTTATATTTCGATGAGAAGTCCTTCTAATCAGAGTACTTCATTTATGGGTGATAACCACTCAAGAAAAAATACCACAAAGCACTTATACTTTTATAAGAAATGTTTCTAATGAGAGTACTTCATTTATGAATGGTGACCAATCAAGAAAACACCACAAAGCATTTATGCTTCTATGAGAAGTGTTTCTTATCAAAGTACTTCATTTATGAGTGATAACCATTTGAAGAAAACACCACAAAGCACTTATACTTCTATGAGAAGTCTCTCTAATCAGAGTTCTTCATTTATGGGTGGTAACAAATCAAGAAAACATCACAAATCATTTATGCTTCAATGAGAAGTGTTTCTTATCAAAGTACTTCATTTATAGTTGATAACCATTCAAGGAAACACCACAAAGCACTTATGAGATGTCTTTCTAATCAGAGTTCTTCATTTATGGGTGGTAATCAATCAAGAAAACTCCACAAAGCATTTATGCTTCTATGAGAAGTGTTTCTAACCAATGTATTTCATTTATGGGTGATAACCATTCAAGAAAACACCACATAGCACTTGTACTTCTATGCGAAGTGTTTCTAATCAGAGTACTTCATTATGAATGTTGACCAATCAAGAAAACACCACAAAGCATATATGCTTCTATGAGAAGTGTTTCTATTCAAAGTACTTCATTTATGGGTGATAATCATTCAAGAAAACACCACAAAGCACTTATACTTTTATGAGAAATGTTTCTAATGAGAGTACTTCATTTATGAATGGTGACTAATCAAGAAAACACCACAAAGCATTTATGCTTCTATGAGAAGTGTTTCTTTTCAAAGTACTTCATTTATGGGTGATAAGCATTAAAGAAAACACCACAAAGCACTTATACTTTTATCAGAAATGTTTCTGATGAGAGTACTTCATTTATGAATGGTGACCAATCAAGAAAACACCAAAAAGCATTTATGCTTCTAAGAGAAGTGTTTGTTATCAAAGTACTTCATTTATGGGTGATAACCTTTGAAGAAATCACCACAAAGCACTTATACTTCTATGAAAAATATTTCTATTCAGAGCTCTTCATTTATGGGTGGTAACCAATCAAGAAAACACCACAAAGCATTTATGCTTCAATGAGAAGTGTTTCTAACCAAAGTACTTCATTTATGGGTGATAACCATTCAAGAAAACATCACAAAGCACTAATATTTCTATGTGAAGTGTTTCTAATCATTGTTCTTCATTTATGGGTGGTAACCAATCAAGAAAATACCACAAAGCATTTATACTTCTATGAGAAGTGTTTCTAACCAAAGTATTATATTTATGGGTGATAACCATTCAAGAAAACACCACAAAGCACTTATACATCTACGAGAAGTGTTTCTAATCGGAGTACTTCATTTATGAATGTTAACCAATAAAGAAAACTTCACATAGCATTTATGCTTCTATGAGAAGTGTTTCTAATCAAAGTACTTCATTTATGGGTCATAACCATTCAAGAAAACACCACAAAGTACTTATATTTCGATGAGAAGTGTTTCTCATCAGAGTACTTCATTTATGGATGGTCACCAATCAAGAGAATACCACAAAGCATTAATGCTTCTATGAGAAGTGTTTCTAATATTAGTACTTTGTTATGGGTGATAACCATTGAAGAAAACACCACAAAGTACTTATATTTCGATGAGAAGTCCTTCTAATCAGAGTACTTCATTTATGGGTGATAACCACTCAAGAAAAAATACCACAAAGCACTTATACTTTTATAAGAAATGTTTCTAATGAGAGTACTTCATTTATGAATGGTGACCAATCAAGAAAACACCACAAAGCATTTATGCTTCTATGAGAAGTGTTTCTTATCAAAGTACTTCATTTATGAGTGATAACCATTTGAAGAAAACACCACAAAGCACTTATACTTCTATGAGAAGTCTCTCTAATCAGAGTTCTTCATTTATGGGTGGTAACAAATCAAGAAAACATCACAAATCATTTATGCTTCAATGAGAAGTGTTTCTTATCAAAGTACTTCATTTATAGTTGATAACCATTCAAGGAAACACCACAAAGCACTTATGAGATGTCTTTCTAATCAGAGTTCTTCATTTATGGGTGGTAATCAATCAAGAAAACTCCACAAAGCATTTATGCTTCTATGAGAAGTGTTTCTAACCAATGTATTTCATTTATGGGTGATAACCATTCAAGAAAACACCACATAGCACTTGTACTTCTATGCGAAGTGTTTCTAATCAGAGTACTTCATTATGAATGTTGACCAATCAAGAAAACACCACAAAGCATATATGCTTCTATGAGAAGTGTTTCTATTCCAAGTACTTCATTTATGGGTGATAATCATTCAAGAAAACACCACAAAGCACTTATACTTTTATGAGAAATGTTTCTAATGAGAGTACTTCATTTATGAATGGTGACTAATCAAGAAAACACCACAAAGCATTTATGCTTCTATGAGAAGTGTTTCTTTTCAAAGTACTTCATTTATGGGTGATAAGCATTAAAGAAAACACCACAAAGCACTTATACTTTTATCAGAAATGTTTCTGATGAGAGTACTTCATTTATGAATGGTGACCAATCAAGAAAACACCAAAAAGCATTTATGCTTCTAAGAGAAGTGTTTGTTATCAAAGTACTTCATTTATGGGTGATAACCTTTGAAGAAATCACCACAAAGCACTTATACTTCTATGAAAAATATTTCTATTCAGAGCTCTTCATTTATGGGTGGTAACCAATCAAGAAAACACCACAAAGCATTTATGCTTCAATGAGAAGTGTTTCTAACCAAAGTACTTCATTTATGGGTGATAACCATTCAAGAAAACATCACAAAGCACTAATATTTCTATGTGAAGTGTTTCTAATCATTGTTCTTCATTTATGGGTGGTAACCAATCAAGAAAATACCACAAAGCATTTATACTTCTATGAGAAGTGTTTCTAACCAAAGTATTATATTTATGGGTGATAACCATTCAAGAAAACACCACAAAGCACTTATACATCTACGAGAAGTGTTTCTAATCGGAGTACTTCATTTATGAATGTTAACCAATAAAGAAAACTTCACATAGCATTTATGCTTCTATGAGAAGTGTTTCTAATCAAAGTACTTCATTTATGGGTTATAACCATTCAAGAAAACACCACAAAGTACTTATATTTCGATGAGAAGTGTTTCTCATCAGAGTACTTCATTTATGGATGGTCACCAATCAAGAGAATACCACAAAGCATTAATGCTTCTATGAGAAGTGTTTCTAATATTAGTACTTTGTTATGGGTGATAACCATTGAAGAAAACACCACAAAGTACTTATATTTCGATGAGAAGTCCTTCTAATCAGAGTACTTCATTTATGGGTGATAACCACTCAAGAAAAAATACCACAAAGCACTTATACTTTTATAAGAAATGTTTCTAATGAGAGTACTTCATTTATGAATGGTGACCAATCAAGAAAACACCACAAAGCATTTATGCTTCTATGAGAAGTGTTTCTTATCAAAGTACTTCATTTATGAGTGATAACCATTTGAAGAAAACACCACAAAGCACTTATACTTCTATGAGAAGTCTCTCTAATCAGAGTTCTTCATTTATGGGTGGTAACAAATCAAGAAAACATCACAAATCATTTATGCTTCAATGAGAAGTGTTTCTTATCAAAGTACTTCATTTATAGTTGATAACCATTCAAGGAAACACCACAAAGCAATTATGAGATTTCTTTCTAATCAGAGTTCTTCATTTATGGGTGGTAATCAATCAAGAAAACTCCACAAAGCATTTATGCTTCTATGAGAAGTGTTTCTAACCAATGTATTTCATTTATGGGTGATAACCATTCAAGAAAACACCACATAGCACTTGTACTTCTATGCGAAGTGTTTCTAATCAGAGTACTTCATTATGAATGTTGACCAATCAAGAAAACACCACAAAGCATATATGCTTCTATGAGAAGTGTTTCTATTCAAAGTACTTCATTATGGGTGATAATCATTCAAGAAAACACCACAAAGCACTTATACTTTTATGAGAAATGTTTCTAATGAGAGTACTTCATTTATGAATAGTGACTAATCAAGAAAACACCACAAAGCATTTATGCTTCTATGAGAAGTGTTTCTTTTCAAAGTACTTCATTTATGGGTGATAAGCATTAAAGAAAACACCACAAAGCACTTATACTCTTATCAGAAATGTTTCTGATGAGAGTACTTCATTTATGAATGGTGACCAATCAAGAAAACACCAAAAAGCATTTATGCATCTATGAGAAGTGTTTGTTATCAAAGTACTTCATTTATGGGTGATAACCTTTGAAGAAATCACCACAAAGCACTTATACTTCTATGAAAAATATTTCTATTCAGAGCTCTTCATTTATGGGTGGTAACCAATCAAGAAAACACCACAAAGCATTTATGCTTCAATGAGAAGTGTTTCTAACCAAAGTACTTCATTTATGGGTGATAACCATTCAAGAAAACATCACAAAGCACTAATATTTCTATGTGAAGTGTTTCTAATCATTGTTCTTCATTTATGGGTGGTAACCAATCAAGAAAATACCACAAAGCATTTATACTTCTATGAGAAGTGTTTCTAACCAAAGTATTATATTTATGGGTGATAACCATTCAAGAAAACACCACAAAGCACTTATACATCTACGAGAAGTGTTTCTAATCGGAGTACTTCATTTATGAATGTTAACCAATAAAGAAAACTTCACATAGCATTTATGCTTCTATGAGAAGTGTTTCTAATCAAAGTACTTCATTTATGGGTCATAACCATTCAAGAAAACACCACAAAGTACTTATATTTCGATGAGAAGTGTTTCTCATCAGAGTACTTCATTTATGGATGGTCACCAATCAAGAGAATACCACAAAGCATTAATGCTTCTATGAGAAGTGTTTCTAATATTAGTACTTTGTTATGGGTGATAACCATTGAAGAAAACACCACAAAGTACTTATATTTCGATGAGAAGTCCTTCTAATCAGAGTACTTCATTTATGGGTGATAACCACTCAAGAAAAAATACCACAAAGCACTTATACTTTTATAAGAAATGTTTCTAATGAGAGTACTTCATTTATGAATGGTGACCAATCAAGAAAACACCACAAAGCATTTATGCTTCTATGAGAAGTGTTTCTTATCAAAGTACTTCATTTATGAGTGATAACCATTTGAAGAAAACACCACAAAGCACTTATACTTCTATGAGAAGTCTCTCTAATCAGAGTTCTTCATTTATGGGTGGTAACAAATCAAGAAAACATCACAAATCATTTATGCTTCAATGAGAAGTGTTTCTTATCAAAGTACTTCATTTATAGTTGATAACCATTCAAGGAAACACCACAAAGCACTTATGAGATGTCTTTCTAATCAGAGTTCTTCATTTATGGGTGGTAATCAATCAAGAAAACTCCACAAAGCATTTATGCTTCTATGAGAAGTGTTTCTAACCAATGTATTTCATTTATGGGTGATAACCATTCAAGAAAACACCACATAGCACTTGTACTTCTATGCGAAGTGTTTCTAATCAGAGTACTTCATTATGAATGTTGACCAATCAAGAAAACACCACAAAGCATATATGCTTCTATGAGAAGTGTTTCTATTCAAAGTACTTCATTTATGGGTGATAATCATTCAAGAAAACACCACAAAGCACTTATACTTTTATGAGAAATGTTTCTAATGAGAGTACTTCATTTATGAATGGTGACTAATCAAGAAAACACCACAAAGCATTTATGCTTCTATGAGAAGTGTTTCTTTTCAAAGTACTTCATTTATGGGTGATAAGCATTAAAGAAAACACCACAAAGCACTTATACTTTTATCAGAAATGTTTCTGATGAGAGTACTTCATTTATGAATGGTGACCAATCAAGAAAACACCAAAAAGCATTTATGCTTCTAAGAGAAGTGTTTGTTATCAAAGTACTTCATTTATGGGTGATAACCTTTGAAGAAATCACCACAAAGCACTTATACTTCTATGAAAAATATTTCTATTCAGAGCTCTTCATTTATGGGTGGTAACCAATCAAGAAAACACCACAAAGCATTTATGCTTCAATGAGAAGTGTTTCTAACCAAAGTACTTCATTTATGGGTGATAACCATTCAAGAAAACATCACAAAGCACTAATATTTCTATGTGAAGTGTTTCTAATCATTGTTCTTCATTTATGGGTGGTAACCAATCAAGAAAATACCACAAAGCATTTATACTTCTATGAGAAGTGTTTCTAACCAAAGTATTATATTTATGGGTGATAACCATTCAAGAAAACACCACAAAGCACTTATACATCTACGAGAAGTGTTTCTAATCGGAGTACTTCATTTATGAATGTTAACCAATAAAGAAAACTTCACATAGCATTTATGCTTCTATGAGAAGTGTTTCTAATCAAAGTACTTCATTTATGGGTCATAACCATTCAAGAAAACACCACAAAGTACTTATATTTCGATGAGAAGTGTTTCTCATCAGAGTACTTCATTTATGGATGGTCACCAATCAAGAGAATACCACAAAGCATTAATGCTTCTATGAGAAGTGTTTCTAATATTAGTACTTTGTTATGGGTGATAACCATTGAAGAAAACACCACAAAGTACTTATATTTCGATGAGAAGTCCTTCTAATCAGAGTACTTCATTTATGGGTGATAACCACTCAAGAAAAAATACCACAAAGCACTTATACTTTTATAAGAAATGTTTCTAATGAGAGTACTTCATTTATGAATGGTGACCAATCAAGAAAACACCACAAAGCATTTATGCTTCTATGAGAAGTGTTTCTTATCAAAGTACTTCATTTATGAGTGATAACCATTTGAAGAAAACACCACAAAGCACTTATACTTCTATGAGAAGTCTCTCTAATCAGAGTTCTTCATTTATGGGTGGTAACAAATCAAGAAAACATCACAAATCATTTATGCTTCAATGAGAAGTGTTTCTTATCAAAGTACTTCATTTATAGTTGATAACCATTCAAGGAAACACCACAAAGCAATTATGAGATTTCTTTCTAATCAGAGTTCTTCATTTATGGGTGGTAATCAATCAAGAAAACTCCACAAAGCATTTATGCTTCTATGAGAAGTGTTTCTAACCAATGTATTTCATTTATGGGTGATAACCATTCAAGAAAACACCACATAGCACTTGTACTTCTATGCGAAGTGTTTCTAATCAGAGTACTTCATTATGAATGTTGACCAATCAAGAAAACACCACAAAGCATATATGCTTCTATGAGAAGTGTTTCTATTCAAAGTACTTCATTATGGGTGATAATCATTCAAGAAAACACCACAAAGCACTTATACTTTTATGAGAAATGTTTCTAATGAGAGTACTTCATTTATGAATGGTGACTAATCAAGAAAACACCACAAAGCATTTATGCTTCTATGAGAAGTGTTTCTTTTCAAAGTACTTCATTTATGGGTGATAAGCATTAAAGAAAACACCACAAAGCACTTATACTCTTATCAGAAATGTTTCTGATGAGAGTACTTCATTTATGAATGGTGACCAATCAAGAAAACACCAAAAAGCATTTATGCTTCTAAGAGAAGTGTTTGTTATCAAAGTACTTCATTTATGGGTGATAACCTTTGAAGAAATCACCACAAAGCACTTATACTTCTATGAAAAATATTTCTATTCAGAGCTCTTCATTTATGGGTGGTAACCAATCAAGAAAACACCACAAAGCATTTATGCTTCAATGAGAAGTGTTTCTAACCAAAGTACTTCATTTATGGGTGATAACCATTCAAGAAAACATCACAAAGCACTAATATTTCTATGTGAAGTGTTTCTAATCATTGTTCTTCATTTATGGGTGGTAACCAATCAAGAAAATACCACAAAGCATTTATACTTCTATGAGAAGTGTTTCTAACCAAAGTATTATATTTATGGGTGATAACCATTCAAGAAAACACCACAAAGCACTTATACATCTACGAGAAGTGTTTCTAATCGGAGTACTTCATTTATGAATGTTAACCAATAAAGAAAACTTCACATAGCATTTATGCTTCTATGAGAAGTGTTTCTAATCAAAGTACTTCATTTATGGGTCATAACCATTCAAGAAAACACCACAAAGTACTTATATTTCGATGAGAAGTGTTTCTCATCAGAGTACTTCATTTATGGATGGTCACCAATCAAGAGAATACCACAAAGCATTAATGCTTCTATGAGAAGTGTTTATAATATTAGTACTTTGTTATGGGTGATAACCATTGAAGAAAACACCACAAAGTACTTATATTTCGATGAGAGGTCCTTCTAATCAGAGTACTTCATTTATGGGTGATAACCACTCAAGAAAAAATACCACAAAGCACTTATACTTTTATAAGAAATGTTTCTAATGAGAGTACTTCATTTATGAATGGTGACCAATCAAGAAAACACCACAAATCATTTATGCTTCTATGAGAAGTGTTTCTTATCAAAGTACTTCATTTATGAGTGATAACCATTTGAAGAAAACACCACAAAGCACTTATACTTCTATGAGAAGTCTCTCTAATCAGAGTTCTTCATTTATGGGTGGTAACAAATCAAGAAAACATCACAAATCATTTATGCTTCAATGAGAAGTGTTTCTTATCAAAGTACTTCATTTATAGTTGATAACCATTCAAGGAAACACCACAAAGCAATTATGAGATTTCTTTCTAATCAGAGTTCTTCATTTATGGGTGGTAATCAATCAAGAAAACTCCACAAAGCATTTATGCTTCTATGAGAAGTGTTTCTAACCAATGTATTTCATTTATGGGTGATAACCATTCAAGAAAACACCACATAGCACTTGTACTTCTATGCGAAGTGTTTCTAATCAGAGTACTTCATTATGAATGTTGACCAATCAAGAAAACACCACAAAGCATATATGCTTCTATGAGAAGTGTTTCTATTCAAAGTACTTCATTATTGGTGATAATCATTCAAGAAAACACCACAAAGCACTTATACTTTTATGAGAAATGTTTCTAATGAGAGTACTTCATTTATGAATGGTGACTAATCAAGAAAACACCACAAAGCATTTATGCTTCTATGAGAAGTGTTTCTTTTCAAAGTACTTCATTTATGGGTGATAAGCATTAAAGAAAACACCACAAAGCACTTATACTTTTATCAGAAATGTTTCTGATGAGAGTACTTCATTTATGAATGGTGACCAATCAAGAAAACACCAAAAAGCATTTATGCTTCTAAGAGAAGTGTTTGTTATCAAAGTACTTCATTTATGGGTGATAACCTTTGAAGAAATCACCACAAAGCACTTATACTTCTATGAAAAATATTTCTATTCAGAGCTCTTCATTTATGGGTGGTAACCAATCAAGAAAACACCACAAAGCATTTATGCTTCAATGAGAAGTGTTTCTAACCAAAGTACTTCATTTATGGGTGATAACCATTCAAGAAAACATCACAAAGCACTAATATTTCTATGTGAAGTGTTTCTAATCATTGTTCTTCATTTATGGGTGGTAACCAATCAAGAAAATACCACAAAGCATTTATACTTCTATGAGAAGTGTTTCTAACCAAAGTATTATATTTATGGGTGATAACCATTCAAGAAAACACCACAAAGCACTTATACATCTACGAGAAGTGTTTCTAATCGGAGTACTTCATTTATGAATGTTAACCAATAAAGAAAACTTCACATAGCATTTATGCTTCTATGAGAAGTGTTTCTAATCAAAGTACTTCATTTATGGGTCATAACCATTCAAGAAAACACCACAAAGTACTTATATTTCGATGAGAAGTGTTTCTCATCAGAGTACTTCATTTATGGATGGTCACCAATCAAGAGAATACCACAAAGCATTAATGCTTCTATGAGAAGTGTTTCTAATATTAGTACTTTGTTATGGGTGATAACCATTGAAGAAAACACCACAAAGTACTTATATTTCGATGAGAAGTCCTTCTAATCAGAGTACTTCATTTATGGGTGATAACCACTCAAGAAAAAATACCACAAAGCACTTATACTTTTATAAGAAATGTTTCTAATGAGAGTACTTCATTTATGAATGGTGACCAATCAAGAAAACACCACAAAGCATTTATGCTTCTATGAGAAGTGTTTCTTATCAAAGTACTTCATTTATGAGTGATAACCATTTGAAGAAAACACCACAAAGCACTTATACTTCTATGAGAAGTCTCTCTAATCAGAGTTCTTCATTTATGGGTGGTAACAAATCAAGAAAACATCACAAATCATTTATGCTTCAATGAGAAGTGTTTCTTATCAAAGTACTTCATTTATAGTTGATAACCATTCAAGGAAACACCACAAAGCAATTATGAGATTTCTTTCTAATCAGAGTTCTTCATTTATGGGTGGTAATCAATCAAGAAAACTCCACAAAGCATTTATGCTTCTATGAGAAGTGTTTCTAACCAATGTATTTCATTTATGGGTGATAACCATTCAAGAAAACACCACATAGCACTTGTACTTCTATGCGAAGTGTTTCTAATCAGAGTACTTCATTATGAATGTTGACCAATCAAGAAAACACCACAAAGCATATATGCTTCTATGAGAAGTGTTTCTATTCAAAGTACTTCATTATGGGTGATAATCATTCAAGAAAACACCACAAAGCACTTATACTTTTATGAGAAATGTTTCTAATGAGAGTACTTCATTTATGAATGGTGACTAATCAAGAAAACACCACAAAGCATTTATGCTTCTATGAGAAGTGTTTCTTTTCAAAGTACTTCATTTATGGGTGATAAGCATTAAAGAAAACACCACAAAGCACTTATACTCTTATCAGAAATGTTTCTGATGAGAGTACTTCATTTATGAATGGTGACCAATCAAGAAAACACCAAAAAGCATTTATGCTTCTAAGAGAAGTGTTTGTTATCAAAGTACTTCATTTATGGGTGATAACCTTTGAAGAAATCACCACAAAGCACTTATACTTCTATGAAAAATATTTCTATTCAGAGCTCTTCATTTATGGGTGGTAACCAATCAAGAAAACACCACAAAGCATTTATGCTTCAATGAGAAGTGTTTCTAACCAAAGTACTTCATTTATGGGTGATAACCATTCAAGAAAACATCACAAAGCACTAATATTTCTATGTGAAGTGTTTCTAATCATTGTTCTTCATTTATGGGTGGTAACCAATCAAGAAAATACCACAAAGCATTTATACTTCTATGAGAAGTGTTTCTAACCAAAGTATTATATTTATGGGTGATAACCATTCAAGAAAACACCACAAAGCACTTATACATCTACGAGAAGTGTTTCTAATCGGAGTACTTCATTTATGAATGTTAACCAATAAAGAAAACTTCACATAGCATTTATGCTTCTATGAGAAGTGTTTCTAATCAAAGTACTTCATTTATGGGTCATAACCATTCAAGAAAACACCACAAAGTACTTATATTTCGATGAGAAGTGTTTCTCATCAGAGTACTTCATTTATGGATGGTCACCAATCAAGAGAATACCACAAAGCATTAATGCTTCTATGAGAAGTGTTTATAATATTAGTACTTTGTTATGGGTGATAACCATTGAAGAAAACACCACAAAGTACTTATATTTCGATGAGAGGTCCTTCTAATCAGAGTACTTCATTTATGGGTGATAACCACTCAAGAAAAAATACCACAAAGCACTTATACTTTTATAAGAAATGTTTCTAATGAGAGTACTTCATTTATGAATGGTGACCAATCAAGAAAACACCACAAATCATTTATGCTTCTATGAGAAGTGTTTCTTATCAAAGTACTTCATTTATGAGTGATAACCATTTGAAGAAAACACCACAAAGCACTTATACTTCTATGAGAAGTCTCTCTAATCAGAGTTCTTCATTTATGGGTGGTAACAAATCAAGAAAACATCACAAATCATTTATGCTTCAATGAGAAGTGTTTCTTATCAAAGTACTTCATTTATAGTTGATAACCATTCAAGGAAACACCACAAAGCAATTATGAGATTTCTTTCTAATCAGAGTTCTTCATTTATGGGTGGTAATCAATCAAGAAAACTCCACAAAGCATTTATGCTTCTATGAGAAGTGTTTCTAACCAATGTATTTCATTTATGGGTGATAACCATTCAAGAAAACACCACATAGCACTTGTACTTCTATGCGAAGTGTTTCTAATCAGAGTACTTCATTATGAATGTTGACCAATCAAGAAAACACCACAAAGCATATATGCTTCTATGAGAAGTGTTTCTATTCAAAGTACTTCATTATTGGTGATAATCATTCAAGAAAACACCACAAAGCACTTATACTTTTATGAGAAATGTTTCTAATGAGAGTACTTCATTTATGAATGGTGACTAATCAAGAAAACACCACAAAGCATTTATGCTTCTATGAGAAGTGTTTCTTTTCAAAGTACTTCATTTATGGGTGATAAGCATTAAAGAAAACACCACAAAGCACTTATACTTTTATCAGAAATGTTTCTGATGAGAGTACTTCATTTATGAATGGTGACCAATCAAGAAAACACCAAAAAGCATTTATGCTTCTAAGAGAAGTGTTTGTTATCAAAGTACTTCATTTATGGGTGATAACCTTTGAAGAAATCACCACAAAGCACTTATACTTCTATGAAAAATATTTCTATTCAGAGCTCTTCATTTATGGGTGGTAACCAATCAAGAAAACACCACAAAGCATTTATGCTTCAATGAGAAGTGTTTCTAACCAAAGTACTTCATTTATGGGTGATAACCATTCAAGAAAACATCACAAAGCACTAATATTTCTATGTGAAGTGTTTCTAATCATTGTTCTTCATTTATGGGTGGTAACCAATCAAGAAAATACCACAAAGCATTTATACTTCTATGAGAAGTGTTTCTAACCAAAGTATTATATTTATGGGTGATAACCATTCAAGAAAACACCACAAAGCACTTATACATCTACGAGAAGTGTTTCTAATCGGAGTACTTCATTTATGAATGTTAACCAATAAAGAAAACTTCACATAGCATTTATGCTTCTATGAGAAGTGTTTCTAATCAAAGTACTTCATTTATGGGTCATAACCATTCAAGAAAACACCACAAAGTACTTATATTTCGATGAGAAGTGTTTCTCATCAGAGTACTTCATTTATGGATGGTCACCAATCAAGAGAATACCACAAAGCATTAATGCTTCTATGAGAAGTGTTTCTAATATTAGTACTTTGTTATGGGTGATAACCATTGAAGAAAACACCACAAAGTACTTATATTTCGATGAGAAGTCCTTCTAATCAGAGTACTTCATTTATGGGTGATAACCACTCAAGAAAAAATACCACAAAGCACTTATACTTTTATAAGAAATGTTTCTAATGAGAGTACTTCATTTATGAATGGTGACCAATCAAGAAAACACCACAAAGCATTTATGCTTCTATGAGAAGTGTTTCTTATCAAAGTACTTCATTTATGAGTGATAACCATTTGAAGAAAACACCACAAAGCACTTATACTTCTATGAGAAGTCTCTCTAATCAGAGTTCTTCATTTATGGGTGGTAACAAATCAAGAAAACATCACAAATCATTTATGCTTCAATGAGAAGTGTTTCTTATCAAAGTACTTCATTTATAGTTGATAACCATTCAAGGAAACACCACAAAGCACTTATGAGATGTCTTTCTAATCAGAGTTCTTCATTTATGGGTGGTAATCAATCAAGAAAACTCCACAAAGCATTTATGCTTCTATGAGAAGTGTTTCTAACCAATGTATTTCATTTATGGGTGATAACCATTCAAGAAAACACCACATAGCACTTGTACTTCTATGCGAAGTGTTTCTAATCAGAGTACTTCATTATGAATGTTGACCAATCAAGAAAACACCACAAAGCATATATGCTTCTATGAGAAGTGTTTCTATTCAAAGTACTTCATTTATGGGTGATAATCATTCAAGAAAACACCACAAAGCACTTATACTTTTATGAGAAATGTTTCTAATGAGAGTACTTCATTTATGAATGGTGACTAATCAAGAAAACACCACAAAGCATTTATGCTTCTATGAGAAGTGTTTCTTTTCAAAGTACTTCATTTATGGGTGATAAGCATTAAAGAAAACACCACAAAGCACTTATACTTTTATCAGAAATGTTTCTGATGAGAGTACTTCATTTATGAATGGTGACCAATCAAGAAAACACCAAAAAGCATTTATGCTTCTAAGAGAAGTGTTTGTTATCAAAGTACTTCATTTATGGGTGATAACCTTTGAAGAAATCACCACAAAGCACTTATACTTCTATGAAAAATATTTCTATTCAGAGCTCTTCATTTATGGGTGGTAACCAATCAAGAAAACACCACAAAGCATTTATGCTTCAATGAGAAGTGTTTCTAACCAAAGTACTTCATTTATGGGTGATAACCATTCAAGAAAACATCACAAAGCACTAATATTTCTATGTGAAGTGTTTCTAATCATTGTTCTTCATTTATGGGTGGTAACCAATCAAGAAAATACCACAAAGCATTTATACTTCTATGAGAAGTGTTTCTAACCAAAGTATTATATTTATGGGTGATAACCATTCAAGAAAACACCACAAAGCACTTATACATCTACGAGAAGTGTTTCTAATCGGAGTACTTCATTTATGAATGTTAACCAATAAAGAAAACTTCACATAGCATTTATGCTTCTATGAGAAGTGTTTCTAATCAAAGTACTTCATTTATGGGTCATAACCATTCAAGAAAACACCACAAAGTACTTATATTTCGATGAGAAGTGTTTCTCATCAGA
The DNA here is from genome assembly GCA_964058865.1 of Eleocharis quinqueflora. Classification (NCBI taxonomy): domain Eukaryota; kingdom Viridiplantae; phylum Streptophyta; class Magnoliopsida; order Poales; family Cyperaceae; genus Eleocharis; species Eleocharis quinqueflora. The sequence continues at coordinate 16,073 of CAXKVX010003495.1, read as the reverse complement.
GTACTTCATTTATGGATGGTCACCAATCAAGAGAATACCACAAAGCATTAATGCTTCTATGAGAAGTGTTTCTAATATTAGTACTTTGTTATGGGTGATAACCATTGAAGAAAACACTACAAAGTACTTATATTTCGATGAGAAGTCCTTCTAATCAGAGTACTTCATTTATGGGTGATAACCACTCAAGAAAAAATACCACAAAGCACTTATACTTTTATAAGAAATGTTTCTAATGAGAGTACTTCATTTATGAATGGTGACCAATCAAGAAAACACCACAAAGCATTTATGCTTCTATGAGAAGTGTTTCTTATCAAAGTACTTCATTTATGAGTGATAACCATTTGAAGAAAACACCACAAAGCACTTATACTTCTATGAGAAGTCTCTCTAATCAGAGTTCTTCATTTATGGGTGGTAACAAATCAAGAAAACATCACAAATCATTTATGCTTCAATGAGAAGTGTTTCTTATCAAAGTACTTCATTTATAGTTGATAACCATTCAAGGAAACACCACAAAGCACTTATGAGATGTCTTTCTAATCAGAGTTCTTCATTTATGGGTGGTAATCAATCAAGAAAACTCCACAAAGCATTTATGCTTCTATGAGAAGTGTTTCTAACCAATGTATTTCATTTATGGGTGATAACCATTCAAGAAAACACCACATAGCACTTGTACTTCTATGCGAAGTGTTTCTAATCAGAGTACTTCATTATGAATGTTGACCAATCAAGAAAACACCACAAAGCATATATGCTTCTATGAGAAGTGTTTCTATTCAAAGTACTTCATTTATGGGTGATAATCATTCAAGAAAACACCACAAAGCACTTATACTTTTATGAGAAATGTTTCTAATGAGAGTACTTCATTTATGAATGGTGACTAATCAAGAAAACACCACAAAGCATTTATGCTTCTATGAGAAGTGTTTCTTTTCAAAGTACTTCATTTATGGGTGATAAGCATTAAAGAAAACACCACAAAGCACTTATACTCTTATCAGAAATGTTTCTGATGAGAGTACTTCATTTATGAATGGTGACCAATCAAGAAAACACCAAAAAGCATTTATGCATCTATGAGAAGTGTTTGTTATCAAAGTACTTCATTTATGGGTGATAACCTTTGAAGAAATCACCACAAAGCACTTATACTTCTATGAAAAATATTTCTATTCAGAGCTCTTCATTTATGGGTGGTAACCAATCAAGAAAACACCACAAAGCATTTATGCTTCAATGAGAAGTGTTTCTAACCAAAGTACTTCATTTATGGGTGATAACCATTCAAGAAAACATCACAAAGCACTAATATTTCTATGTGAAGTGTTTCTAATCATTGTTCTTCATTTATGGGTGGTAACCAATCAAGAAAATACCACAAAGCATTTATACTTCTATGAGAAGTGTTTCTAACCAAAGTATTATATTTATGGGTGATAACCATTCAAGAAAACACCACAAAGCACTTATACATCTACGAGAAGTGTTTCTAATCGGAGTACTTCATTTATGAATGTTAACCAATAAAGAAAACTTCACATAGCATTTATGCTTCTATGAGAAGTGTTTCTAATCAAAGTACTTCATTTATGGGTCATAACCATTCAAGAAAACACCACAAAGTACTTATATTTCGATGAGAAGTGTTTCTCATCAGAGTACTTCATTTATGGATGGTCACCAATCAAGAGAATACCACAAAGCATTAATGCTTCTATGAGAAGTGTTTCTAATATTAGTACTTTGTTATGGGTGATAACCATTGAAGAAAACACCACAAAGTACTTATATTTCGATGAGAGGTCCTTCTAATCAGAGTACTTCATTTATGGGTGATAACCACTCAAGAAAAAATACCACAAAGCACTTATACTTTTATAAGAAATGTTTCTAATGAGAGTACTTCATTTATGAATGGTGACCAATCAAGAAAACACCACAAATCATTTATGCTTCTATGAGAAGTGTTTCTTATCAAAATACTTCATTTATGAGTGATAACCATTTGAAGAAAACACCACAAAGCACTTATACTTCTATGAGAAGTCTCTCTAATCAGAGTTCTTCATTTATGGGTGGTAACAAATCAAGAAAACATCACAAATCATTTATGCTTCAATGAGAAGTGTTTCTTATCAAAGTACTTCATTTATAGTTGATAACCATTCAAGGAAACACCACAAAGCAATTATGAGATTTCTTTCTAATCAGAGTTCTTCATTTATGGGTGGTAATCAATCAAGAAAACTCCACAAAGCATTTATGCTTCTATGAGAAGTGTTTCTAACCAATGTATTTCATTTATGGGTGATAACCATTCAAGAAAACACCACATAGCACTTGTACTTCTATGCGAAGTGTTTCTAATCAGAGTACTTCATTATGAATGTTGACCAATCAAGAAAACACCACAAAGCATATATGCTTCTATGAGAAGTGTTTCTATTCAAAGTACTTCATTATGGGTGATAATCATTCAAGAAAACACCACAAAGCACTTATACTTTTATGAGAAATGTTTCTAATGAGAGTACTTCATTTATGAATGGTGACTAATCAAGAAAACACCACAAAGCATTTATGCTTCTATGAGAAGTGTTTCTTTTCAAAGTACTTCATTTATGGGTGATAAGCATTAAAGAAAACACCACAAAGCACTTATACTTTTATCAGAAATGTTTCTGATGAGAGTACTTCATTTATGAATGGTGACCAATCAAGAAAACACCAAAAAGCATTTATGCTTCTAAGAGAAGTGTTTGTTATCAAAGTACTTCATTTATGGGTGATAACCTTTGAAGAAATCACCACAAAGCACTTATACTTCTATGAAAAATATTTCTATTCAGAGCTCTTCATTTATGGGTGGTAACCAATCAAGAAAACACCACAAAGCATTTATGCTTCAATGAGAAGTGTTTCTAACCAAAGTACTTCATTTATGGGTGATAACCATTCAAGAAAACATCACAAAGCACTAATATTTCTATGTGAAGTGTTTCTAATCATTGTTCTTCATTTATGGGTGGTAACCAATCAAGAAAATACCACAAAGCATTTATACTTCTATGAGAAGTGTTTCTAACCAAAGTATTATATTTATGGGTGATAACCATTCAAGAAAACACCACAAAGCACTTATACATCTACGAGAAGTGTTTCTAATCGGAGTACTTCATTTATGAATGTTAACCAATAAAGAAAACTTCACATAGCATTTATGCTTCTATGAGAAGTGTTTCTAATCAAAGTACTTCATTTATGGGTCATAACCATTCAAGAAAACACCACAAAGTACTTATATTTCGATGAGAAGTGTTTCTCATCAGAGTACTTCATTTATGGATGGTCACCAATCAAGAGAATACCACAAAGCATTAATGCTTCTATGAGAAGTGTTTCTAATATTAGTACTTTGTTATGGGTGATAACCATTGAAGAAAACACCACAAAGTACTTATATTTCGATGAGAAGTCCTTCTAATCAGAGTACTTCATTTATGGGTGATAACCACTCAAGAAAAAATACCACAAAGCACTTATACTTTTATAAGAAATGTTTCTAATGAGAGTACTTCATTTATGAATGGTGACCAATCAAGAAAACACCACAAAGCATTTATGCTTCTATGAGAAGTGTTTCTTATCAAAGTACTTCATTGATGAGTGATAACCATTTGAAGAAAACACCACAAAGCACTTATACTTCTATGAGAAGTCTCTCTAATCAGAGTTCTTCATTTATGGGTGGTAACAAATCAAGAAAACATCACAAATCATTTATGCTTCAAATGAGAAGTGTTTCTTATCAAAGTACTTCATTTATAGTTGATAACCATTCAAGGAAACACCACAAAGCACTTATGAGATGTCTTTCTAATCAGAGTTCTTCATTTATGGGTGGTAATCAATCAAGAAAACTCCACAAAGCATTTATGCTTCTATGAGAAGTGTTTCTAACCAATGTATTTCATTTATGGGTGATAACCATTCAAGAAAACACCACATAGCACTTGTACTTCTATGCGAAGTGTTTCTAATCAGAGTACTTCATTATGAATGTTGACCAATCAAGAAAACACCACAAAGCATATATGCTTCTATGAGAAGTGTTTCTATTCAAAGTACTTCATTTATGGGTGATAATCATTCAAGAAAACACCACAAAGCACTTATACTTTTATGAGAAATGTTTCTAATGAGAGTACTTCATTTATGAATGGTGACTAATCAAGAAAACACCACAAAGCATTTATGCTTCTATGAGAAGTGTTTCTTTTCAAAGTACTTCATTTATGGGTGATAAGCATTAAAGAAAACACCACAAAGCACTTATACTTTTATCAGAAATGTTTCTGATGAGAGTACTTCATTTATGAATGGTGACCAATCAAGAAAACACCAAAAAGCATTTATGCTTCTAAGAGAAGTGTTTGTTATCAAAGTACTTCATTTATGGGTGATAACCTTTGAAGAAATCACCACAAAGCACTTATACTTCTATGAAAAATATTTCTATTCAGAGCTCTTCATTTATGGGTGGTAACCAATCAAGAAAACACCACAAAGCATTTATGCTTCAATGAGAAGTGTTTCTAACCAAAGTACTTCATTTATGGGTGATAACCATTCAAGAAAACATCACAAAGCACTAATATTTCTATGTGAAGTGTTTCTAATCATTGTTCTTCATTTATGGGTGGTAACCAATCAAGAAAATACCACAAAGCATTTATACTTCTATGAGAAGTGTTTCTAACCAAAGTATTATATTTATGGGTGATAACCATTCAAGAAAACACCACAAAGCACTTATACATCTACGAGAAGTGTTTCTAATCGGAGTACTTCATTTATTAATGTTAACCAATAAAGAAAACTTCACATAGCATTTATGCTTCTATGAGAAGTGTTTCTAATCAAAGTACTTCATTTATGGGTCATAACCATTCAAGAAAACACCACAAAGTACTTATATTTCGATGAGAAGTGTTTCTCATCAGAGTACTTCATTTATGGATGGTCACCAATCAACAGAATACCACAAAGCATTAATGCTTCTATGAGAAGTGTTTCTAATATTAGTACTTTGTTATGGGTGATAACCATTGAAGAAAACACCACAAAGTACTTATATTTCGATGAGAAGTCCTTCTAATCAGAGTACTTCATTTATGGGTGATAACCACTCAAGAAAAAATACCACAAAGCACTTATACTTTTATAAGAAATGTTTCTAATGAGAGTACTTCATTTATGAATGGTGACCAATCAAGAAAACACCACAAAGCATTTATGCTTCTATGAGAAGTGTTTCTTATCAAAGTACTTCATTTATGAGTGATAACCATTTGAAGAAAACACCACAAAGCACTTATACTTCTATGAGAAGTCTCTCTAATCAGAGTTCTTCATTTATGGGTGGTAACAAATCAAGAAAACATCACAAATCATTTATGCTTCAATGAGAAGTGTTTCTTATCAAAGTACTTCATTTATAGTTGATAACCATTCAAGGAAACACCACAAAGCAATTATGAGATTTCTTTCTAATCAGAGTTCTTCATTTATGGGTGGTAATCAATCAAGAAAACTCCACAAAGCATTTATGCTTCTATGAGAAGTGTTTCTAACCAATGTATTTCATTTATGGGTGATAACCATTCAAGAAAACACCACATAGCACTTGTACTTCTATGCGAAGTGTTTCTAATCAGAGTACTTCATTATGAATGTTGACCAATCAAGAAAACACCACAAAGCATATATGCTTCTATGAGAAGTGTTTCTATTCAAAGTACTTCATTATGGGTGATAATCATTCAAGAAAACACCACAAAGCACTTATACTTTTATGAGAAATGTTTCTATTGAGAGTACTTCATTTATGAATGGTGACTAATCAAGAAAACACCACAAAGCATTTATGCTTCTATGAGAAGTGTTTCTTTTCAAAGTACTTCATTTATGGGTGATAAGCATTAAAGAAAACACCACAAAGCACTTATACTCTTATCAGAAATGTTTCTGATGAGAGTACTTCATTTATGAATGGTGACCAATCAAGAAAACACCAAAAAGCATTTATGCATCTATGAGAAGTGTTTGTTATCAAAGTACTTCATTTATGGGTGATAACCTTTGAAGAAATCACCACAAAGCACTTATACTTCTATGAAAAATATTTCTATTCAGAGCTCTTCATTTATGGGTGGTAACCAATCAAGAAAACACCACAAAGCATTTATGCTTCAATGAGAAGTGTTTCTAACCAAAGTACTTCATTTATGGGTGATAACCATTCAAGAAAACATCACAAAGCACTAATATTTCTATGTGAAGTGTTTCTAATCATTGTTCTTCATTTATGGGTGGTAACCAATCAAGAAAATACCACAAAGCATTTATACTTCTATGAGAAGTGTTTCTAACCAAAGTATTATATTTATGGGTGATAACCATTCAAGAAAACACCACAAAGCACTTATACATCTACGAGAAGTGTTTCTAATCGGAGTACTTCATTTATGAATGTTAACCAATAAAGAAAACTTCACATAGCATTTATGCTTCTATGAGAAGTGTTTCTAATCAAAGTACTTCATTTATGGGTCATAACCATTCAAGAAAACACCACAAAGTACTTATATTTCGATGAGAAGTGTTTCTCATCAGAGTACTTCATTTATGGATGGTCACCAATCAAGAGAATACCACAAAGCATTAATGCTTCTATGAGAAGTGTTTCTAATATTAGTACTTTGTTATGGGTGATAACCATTGAAGAAAACACCACAAAGTACTTATATTTCGATGAGAGGTCCTTCTAATCAGAGTACTTCATTTATGGGTGATAACCACTCAAGAAAAAATACCACAAAGCACTTATACTTTTATAAGAAATGTTTCTAATGAGAGTACTTCATTTATGAATGGTGACCAATCAAGAAAACACCACAAATCATTTATGCTTCTATGAGAAGTGTTTCTTATCAAAGTACTTCATTTATGAGTGATAACCATTTGAAGAAAACACCACAAAGCACTTATACTTCTATGAGAAGTCTCTCTAATCAGAGTTCTTCATTTATGGGTGGTAACAAATCAAGAAAACATCACAAATCATTTATGCTTCAATGAGAAGTGTTTCTTATCAAAGTACTTCATTTATAGTTGATAACCATTCAAGGAAACACCACAAAGCAATTATGAGATTTCTTTCTAATCAGAGTTCTTCATTTATGGGTGGTAATCAATCAAGAAAACTCCACAAAGCATTTATGCTTCTATGAGAAGTGTTTCTAACCAATGTATTTCATTTATGGGTGATAACCATTCAAGAAAACACCACATAGCACTTGTACTTCTATGCGAAGTGTTTCTAATCAGAGTACTTCATTATGAATGTTGACCAATCAAGAAAACACCACAAAGCATATATGCTTCTATGAGAAGTGTTTCTATTCAAAGTACTTCATTATGGGTGATAATCATTCAAGAAAACACCACAAAGCACTTATACTTTTATGAGAAATGTTTCTAATGAGAGTACTTCATTTATAAATGGTGACTAATCAAGAAAACACCACAAAGCATTTATGCTTCTATGAGAAGTGTTTCTTTTCAAAGTACTTCATTTATGGGTGATAAGCATTAAAGAAAACACCACAAAGCACTTATACTCTTATCAGAAATGTTTCTAATGAGAGTACTTCATTTATGAATGGTGACCAATCAAGAAAACACCAAAAAGCATTTATGCATCTATGAGAAGTGTTTGTTATCAAAGTACTTCATTTATGGGTGATAACCTTTGAAGAAATCACCACAAAGCACTTATACTTCTATGAAAAATATTTCTATTCAGAGCTCTTCATTTATGGGTGGTAACCAATCAAGAAAACACCACAAAGCATTTATGCTTCAATGAGAAGTGTTTCTAACCAAAGTACTTCATTTATGGGTGATAACCATTCAAGAAAACATCACAAAGCACTAATATTTCTATGTGAAGTGTTTCTAATCATTGTTCTTCATTTATGGGTGGTAACCAATCAAGAAAATACCACAAAGCATTTATACTTCTATGAGAAGTGTTTCTAACCAAAGTATTATATTTATGGGTGATAACCATTCAAGAAAACACCACAAAGCACTTATACATCTACGAGAAGTGTTTCTAATCGGAGTACTTCATTTATGAATGTTAACCAATAAAGAAAACTTCACATAGCATTTATGCTTCTATGAGAAGTGTTTCTAATCAAAGTACTTCATTTATGGGTCATAACCATTCAAGAAAACACCACAAAGTACTTATATTTCGATGAGAAGTGTTTCTCATCAGAGTACTTCATTTATGGATGGTCACCAATCAAGAGAATACCACAAAGCATTAATGCTTCTATGAGAAGTGTTTCTAATATTAGTACTTTGTTATGGGTGATAACCATTGAAGAAAACACCACAAAGTACTTATATTTCGATGAGAGGTCCTTCTAATCAGAGTACTTCATTTATGGGTGATAACCACTCAAGAAAAAATACCACAAAGCACTTATACTTTTATAAGAAATGTTTCTAATGAGAGTACTTCATTTATGAATGGTGACCAATCAAGAAAACACCACAAATCATTTATGCTTCTATGAGAAGTGTTTCTTATCAAAGTACTTCATTTATGAGTGATAACCATTTGAAGAAAACACCACAAAGCACTTATACTTCTATGAGAAGTCTCTCTAATCAGAGTTCTTCATTTATGGGTGGTAACAAATCAAGAAAACATCACAAATCATTTATGCTTCAATGAGAAGTGTTTCTTATCAAAGTACTTCATTTATAGTTGATAACCATTCAAGGAAACACCACAAAGCAATTATGAGATTTCTTTCTAATCAGAGTTCTTCATTTATGGGTGGTAATCAATCAAGAAAACTCCACAAAGCATTTATGCTTCTATGAGAAGTGTTTCTAACCAATGTATTTCATTTATGGGTGATAACCATTCAAGAAAACACCACATAGCACTTGTACTTCTATGCGAAGTGTTTCTAATCAGAGTACTTCATTATGAATGTTGACCAATCAAGAAAACACCACAAAGCATATATGCTTCTATGAGAAGTGTTTCTATTCAAAGTACTTCATTATGGGTGATAATCATTCAAGAAAACACCACAAAGCACTTATACTTTTATGAGAAATGTTTCTAATGAGAGTACTTCATTTATAAATGGTGACTAATCAAGAAAACACCACAAAGCATTTATGCTTCTATGAGAAGTGTTTCTTTTCAAAGTACTTCATTTATGGGTGATAAGCATTAAAGAAAACACCACAAAGCACTTATACTCTTATCAGAAATGTTTCTAATGAGAGTACTTCATTTATGAATGGTGACCAATCAAGAAAACACCAAAAAGCATTTATGCATCTATGAGAAGTGTTTGTTATCAAAGTACTTCATTTATGGGTGATAACCTTTGAAGAAATCACCACAAAGCACTTATACTTCTATGAAAAATATTTCTATTCAGAGCTCTTCATTTATGGGTGGTAACCAATCAAGAAAACACCACAAAGCATTTATGCTTCAATGAGAAGTGTTTCTAACCAAAGTACTTCATTTATGGGTGATAACCATTCAAGAAAACATCACAAAGCACTAATATTTCTATGTGAAGTGTTTCTAATCATTGTTCTTCATTTATGGGTGGTAACCAATCAAGAAAATACCACAAAGCATTTATACTTCTATGAGAAGTGTTTCTAACCAAAGTATTATATTTATGGGTGATAACCATTCAAGAAAACACCACAAAGCACTTATACATCTACGAGAAGTGTTTCTAATCGGAGTACTTCATTTATGAATGTTAACCAATAAAGAAAACTTCACATAGCATTTATGCTTCTATGAGAAGTGTTTCTAATCAAAGTACTTCATTTATGGGTCATAACCATTCAAGAAAACACCACAAAGTACTTATATTTCGATGAGAAGTGTTTCTCATCAGAGTACTTCATTTATGGATGGTCACCAATCAAGAGAATACCACAAAGCATTAATGCTTCTATGAGAAGTGTTTCTAATATTAGTACTTTGTTATGGGTGATAACCATTGAAGAAAACACCACAAAGTACTTATATTTCGATGAGAGGTCCTTCTAATCAGAGTACTTCATTTATGGGTGATAACCACTCAAGAAAAAATACCACAAAGCACTTATACTTTTATAAGAAATGTTTCTAATGAGAGTACTTCATTTATGAATGGTGACCAATCAAGAAAACACCACAAATCATTTATGCTTCTATGAGAAGTGTTTCTTATCAAAGTACTTCATTTATGAGTGATAACCATTTGAAGAAAACACCACAAAGCACTTATACTTCTATGAGAAGTCTCTCTAATCAGAGTTCTTCATTTATGGGTGGTAACAAATCAAGAAAACATCACAAATCATTTATGCTTCAATGAGAAGTGTTTCTTATCAAAGTACTTCATTTATAGTTGATAACCATTCAAGGAAACACCACAAAGCAATTATGAGATTTCTTTCTAATCAGAGTTCTTCATTTATGGGTGGTAATCAATCAAGAAAACTCCACAAAGCATTTATGCTTCTATGAGAAGTGTTTCTAACCAATGTATTTCATTTATGGGTGATAACCATTCAAGAAAACACCACATAGCACTTGTACTTCTATGCGAAGTGTTTCTAATCAGAGTACTTCATTATGAATGTTGACCAATCAAGAAAACACCACAAAGCATATATGCTTCTATGAGAAGTGTTTCTATTCAAAGTACTTCATTATGGGTGATAATCATTCAAGAAAACACCACAAAGCACTTATACTTTTATGAGAAATGTTTCTAATGAGAGTACTTCATTTATAAATGGTGACTAATCAAGAAAACACCACAAAGCATTTATGCTTCTATGAGAAGTGTTTCTTTTCAAAGTACTTCATTTATGGGTGATAAGCATTAAAGAAAACACCACAAAGCACTTATACTCTTATCAGAAATGTTTCTAATGAGAGTACTTCATTTATGAATGGTGACCAATCAAGAAAACACCAAAAAGCATTTATGCATCTATGAGAAGTGTTTGTTATCAAAGTACTTCATTTATGGGTGATAACCTTTGAAGAAATCACCACAAAGCACTTATACTTCTATGAAAAATATTTCTATTCAGAGCTCTTCATTTATGGGTGGTAACCAATCAAGAAAACACCACAAAGCATTTATGCTTCAATGAGAAGTGTTTCTAACCAAAGTACTTCATTTATGGGTGATAACCATTCAAGAAAACATCACAAAGCACTAATATTTCTATGTGAAGTGTTTCTAATCATTGTTCTTCATTTATGGGTGGTAACCAATCAAGAAAATACCACAAAGCATTTATACTTCTATGAGAAGTGTTTCTAACCAAAGTATTATATTTATGGGTGATAACCATTCAAGAAAACACCACAAAGCACTTATACATCTACGAGAAGTGTTTCTAATCGGAGTACTTCATTTATGAATGTTAACCAATAAAGAAAACTTCACATAGCATTTATGCTTCTATGAGAAGTGTTTCTAATCAAAGTACTTCATTTATGGGTCATAACCATTCAAGAAAACACCACAAAGTACTTATATTTCGATGAGAAGTGTTTCTCATCAGAGTACTTCATTTATGGATGGTCACCAATCAAGAGAATACCACAAAGCATTAATGCTTCTATGAGAAGTGTTTCTAATATTAGTACTTTGTTATGGGTGATAACCATTGAAGAAAACACCACAAAGTACTTATATTTCGATGAGAGGTCCTTCTAATCAGAGTACTTCATTTATGGGTGATAACCACTCAAGAAAAAATACCACAAAGCACTTATACTTTTATAAGAAATGTTTCTAATGAGAGTACTTCATTTATGAATGGTGACCAATCAAGAAAACACCACAAATCATTTATGCTTCTATGAGAAGTGTTTCTTATCAAAGTACTTCATTTATGAGTGATAACCATTTGAAGAAAACACCACAAAGCACTTATACTTCTATGAGAAGTCTCTCTAATCAGAGTTCTTCATTTATGGGTGGTAACAAATCAAGAAAACATCACAAATCATTTATGCTTCAATGAGAAGTGTTTCTTATCAAAGTACTTCATTTATAGTTGATAACCATTCAAGGAAACACCACAAAGCAATTATGAGATTTCTTTCTAATCAGAGTTCTTCATTTATGGGTGGTAATCAATCAAGAAAACTCCACAAAGCATTTATGCTTCTATGAGAAGTGTTTCTAACCAATGTATTTCATTTATGGGTGATAACCATTCAAGAAAACACCACATAGCACTTGTACTTCTATGCGAAGTGTTTCTAATCAGAGTACTTCATTATGAATGTTGACCAATCAAGAAAACACCACAAAGCATATATGCTTCTATGAGAAGTGTTTCTATTCAAAGTACTTCATTATGGGTGATAATCATTCAAGAAAACACCACAAAGCACTTATACTTTTATGAGAAATGTTTCTAATGAGAGTACTTCATTTATAAATGGTGACTAATCAAGAAAACACCACAAAGCATTTATGCTTCTATGAGAAGTGTTTCTTTTCAAAGTACTTCATTTATGGGTGATAAGCATTAAAGAAAACACCACAAAGCACTTATACTCTTATCAGAAATGTTTCTAATGAGAGTACTTCATTTATGAATGGTGACCAATCAAGAAAACACCAAAAAGCATTTATGCATCTATGAGAAGTGTTTGTTATCAAAGTACTTCATTTATGGGTGATAACCTTTGAAGAAATCACCACAAAGCACTTATACTTCTATGAAAAATATTTCTATTCAGAGCTCTTCATTTATGGGTGGTAACCAATCAAGAAAACACCACAAAGCATTTATGCTTCAATGAGAAGTGTTTCTAACCAAAGTACTTCATTTATGGGTGATAACCATTCAAGAAAACATCACAAAGCACTAATATTTCTATGTGAAGTGTTTCTAATCATTGTTCTTCATTTATGGGTGGTAACCAATCAAGAAAATACCACAAAGCATTTATACTTCTATGAGAAGTGTTTCTAACCAAAGTATTATATTTATGGGTGATAACCATTCAAGAAAACACCACAAAGCACTTATACATCTACGAGAAGTGTTTCTAATCGGAGTACTTCATTTATGAATGTTAACCAATAAAGAAAACTTCACATAGCATTTATGCTTCTATGAGAAGTGTTTCTAATCAAAGTACTTCATTTATGGGTCATAACCATTCAAGAAAACACCACAAAGTACTTATATTTCGATGAGAAGTGTTTCTCATCAGAGTACTTCATTTATGGATGGTCACCAATCAAGAGAATACCACAAAGCATTAATGCTTCTATGAGAAGTGTTTCTAATATTAGTACTTTGTTATGGGTGATAACCATTGAAGAAAACACCACAAAGTACTTATATTTCGATGAGAGGTCCTTCTAATCAGAGTACTTCATTTATGGGTGATAACCACTCAAGAAAAAATACCACAAAGCACTTATACTTTTATAAGAAATGTTTCTAATGAGAGTACTTCATTTATGAATGGTGACCAATCAAGAAAACACCACAAATCATTTATGCTTCTATGAGAAGTGTTTCTTATCAAAGTACTTCATTTATGAGTGATAACCATTTGAAGAAAACACCACAAAGCACTTATACTTCTATGAGAAGTCTCTCTAATCAGAGTTCTTCATTTATGGGTGGTAACAAATCAAGAAAACATCACAAATCATTTATGCTTCAATGAGAAGTGTTTCTTATCAAAGTACTTCATTTATAGTTGATAACCATTCAAGGAAACACCACAAAGCAATTATGAGATTTCTTTCTAATCAGAGTTCTTCATTTATGGGTGGTAATCAATCAAGAAAACTCCACAAAGCATTTATGCTTCTATGAGAAGTGTTTCTAACCAATGTATTTCATTTATGGGTGATAACCATTCAAGAAAACACCACATAGCACTTGTACTTCTATGCGAAGTGTTTCTAATCAGAGTACTTCATTATGAATGTTGACCAATCAAGAAAACACCACAAAGCATATATGCTTCTATGAGAAGTGTTTCTATTCAAAGTACTTCATTATGGGTGATAATCATTCAAGAAAACACCACAAAGCACTTATACTTTTATGAGAAATGTTTCTAATGAGAGTACTTCATTTATGAATGGTGACTAATCAAGAAAACACCACAAAGCATTTATGCTTCTATGAGAAGTGTTTCTTTTCAAAGTACTTCATTTATGGGTGATAAGCATTAAAGAAAACACCACAAAGCACTTATACTCTTATCAGAAATGTTTCTAATGAGAGTACTTCATTTATGAATGGTGACCAATCAAGAAAACACCAAAAAGCATTTATGCATCTATGAGAAGTGTTTGTTATCAAAGTACTTCATTTATGGGTGATAACCTTTGAAGAAATCACCACAAAGCACTTATACTTCTATGAAAAATATTTCTATTCAGAGCTCTTCATTTATGGGTGGTAACCAATCAAGAAAACACCACAAAGCATTTATGCTTCAATGAGAAGTGTTTCTAACCAAAGTACTTCATTTATGGGTGATAACCATTCAAGAAAACATCACAAAGCACTAATATTTCTATGTGAAGTGTTTCTAATCATTGTTCTTCATTTATGGGTGGTAACCAATCAAGAAAATACCACAAAGCATTTATACTTCTATGAGAAGTGTTTCTAACCAAAGTATTATATTTATGGGTGATAACCATTCAAGAAAACACCACAAAGCACTTATACATCTACGAGAAGTGTTTCTAATCGGAGTACTTCGTTTATGAATGTTAACCAATAAAGAAAACTTCACATAGCATTTGTGCTTCTATGAGAAGTGTTTCTAATCAAAGTACTTCATTTATGGGTCATAACCATTCAAGAAAACACCACAAAGTACTTATATTTCGATGAGAAGTGTTTCTCATCAGAGTACTTCATTTATGGATGGTCACCAATCAAGAGAATACCACAAAGCATTAATGCTTCTATGAGAAGTGTTTCTAATATTAGTACTTTGTTATGGGTGATAACCATTGAAGAAAACACCACAAAGTACTTATATTTCGATGAGAAGTCCTTCTAATCAGAGTACTTCATTTATGGGTGATAACCACTCAAGAAAAAATAACACAAAGCACTTATACTTTTATAAGAAATGTTTCTAATGAGAGTACTTCATTTATGAATGGTGACCAATCAAGAAAACACCAAAAAGCATTTATGCATCTATGAGAAGTGTTTGTTATCAAAGTACTTCATTTATGGGTGATAACCTTTGAAGAAATCACCACAAAGCACTTATACTTCTATGAAAAATATTTCTATTCAGAGCTCTTCATTTATGGGTGGTAACCAATCAAGAAAACACCACAAAGCATTTATGCTTCAATGAGAAGTGTTTCTAACCAAAGTACTTCATTTATGGGTGATAACCATTCAAGAAAACATCACAAAGCACTTATACATCTACGAGAAGTGTTTCTAATCGGAGTACTTCATTTATGAATGTTAACCAATAAAGAAAACTTCACATAGCATTTATGCTTCTACGAGAAGTGTTTCTAATCAAAGTACTTCATTTATGGGTCATAACCATTCAAGAAAACACCACAAAGTACTTATATTTCGATGAGAAGTGTTTCTCATCAGAGTACTTCATTTATGGATGGTCACCAATCAAGAGAATACCACAAAGCATTAATGCTTCTATGAGAAGTGTTTCTAATATTAGTACTTTGTTATGGGTGATAACCATTGAAGAAAACACCACAAAGTACTTATATTTCGATGAGAAGTCCTTCTAATCAGAGTACTTCATTTATGGGTGATAACCACTCAAGAAAAAATACCACAAAGCACTTATACTTTTATAAGAAATGTTTCTAATGAGAGTACTTCATTTATGAATGGTGACCAATCAAGAAAACACCACAAATCATTTATGCTTCTAT
>CAXKVX010003494.1:0-22105 GCA_964058865.1 Eleocharis quinqueflora | reverse complement strand
AAGACGGGTAGTTCTTGATCCGCCATGGCAGGGTGCAAACTTGATTCCCGGTGATGTTCTCTGGTCAGATCCGTCAAACAAACCAGGTTTGTCACCCAATAAGGAAAGAGGGATTGGCTTGTTGTGGGGTCCTGACATGACTGAGGAGTTTCTGTACAAGTACCAAATAAAGGTTTGTCATAAATCTTATTGCTTTACTTTTTTCTCCTATTTGTAATATTTTTCATGTTTCTTTTTATATAACTTGAAGCACGTACTTGTTAGACCAATAAGGGACGATATATCATGCATACTGTGGAAACAGGATATATGAATATGTCCTCATAAATTATGGTGCACCATCCTCGCCTACCATTTCTAGAAGTACTTAGGTAGCTCTCTCTAAATGTAGGTAAAAATAAGCAGTGAGGATAATCTTGGTAATTTCTAAAATTAAAGAAAGGGGAAAGTGTAGATGTTATATTTCTTATTCTATAGTATGCAATGTGACATATCTGATGTCTTGTTGAGGTATGCCTGAGATATCTTGTGCAGCTATTTTATATATACTTTTGGTATTTTGTTTGGTCGTATTAGTTCCTTGAGATATTAAATACGTTGCAATATTGCATAATTAGTAACAATTTGTGATCATTTTTGCTTCATGTATGAACGCTGTCAGCTTTAGCTTCTTTCATTTTTATGTATATAATTTGCATGCCCTAGCAGCTAAACTGTCATAAATGTGCATCTCAGTCGGTTATCTTTTTGCATGAGATGCAATGTCTTGGTGTTGTGACTCTTTAGCTTCCTGATTTGTCTGTTTAGAGAATATGTTCTGAGGTGGTGTTTGTTTTTTTCGTGTTAAACGATAGTTGATTATCAGGTCCCATGAAGGCCCCGATGCAAGGGATAAAAGGGATGATCTTGGAGGAATGGATAAAGGTTACACTATTGATCATGTTGTTACATCAGGACAACTCATCACTCTTTTCAGCGCTCCTGATTACCCTCAATTTCAGGTACCCACAACACCCATTTCCTATTTACACTCTTTTTTTTTACTTTTTGTGATTTTGAAACCAAACTCTTGTTCTTATCAGTATTTTTGTGCCTAGCTCTTTGATGACTTGATGTTGATGAATACAGCTGAATGTTTATCTATAGAAGATTCTTTTTTTCATGACGTTCTTTGATATTAGAACTATGTTGTCGTTAGATCAACAACAACAAAAAATTTGAGAAAAAGATGGGAGGTCAGGCCTCCCAAATTTTATATATACGATCACATAAATGTGATCTTTTGGATTACACGAAAAAAATGAGAGAAATACACGAAACAAAAAGAAACAAAGAATGAAATACAAAGCACAACACAAATAAAACCTAGACCTTGAGAATATAGGGAGATTCGTCTTAATCACTGCCGGGCTCCCAAGACCTTCACTGTCCATTGCGGCCTATACCGCTCGTCGCAGTCTACCACCGCCCATTACGGCCTACCACCGCCCATTACGGTCTACCACCGCCCACTGCGGTCAACCATTGCCCTCGACGGCCTACCATCATCAGATGTCTTAGGTTCATCCCACTTATGTGTTCCTTGTGGGTGAATATCGGCATTGCACGGGTCTCCGACGCTTGTCGCCGAATCATCCCGTTCGGTTGTGCTTGTAGGGGCTTGCACCTCCTAATGACCTTGTTGGATCTGTAAGGAGTCACTGTCCATCTAGCTACAGCTCCATTGGATGTTGTATATCGCGGATCTCCTTCTGTTAGAGTTAGGGTTTCGATTATCTCCTCACTGCTGTCTCCTAGACTTGGATCTCGGAACTGTCTCCGTTGAGGAGAAATCCATCAGGTGGTGCTGCGGGGAAGAGGGAAGGGAAGGAAAAGAGGGGTGGAGCGTGGGGCCGAGTCGGGAAGGAGAGACAGCTACTGGGAGGAACCGACGGTTTGGTTTCCCTCCTCTCTTCCTTCACGGCAGAGGGCTTTGAGCGACGAGGCCAAATCAGAGCGAGAAGCAGTCACTAGGAGAACCCGTTGAGCGGTTTCCTCATCTCTTTCTTCTCCGGCTACTATTCGCTCTCGGTTTTGGTGGTAGTAGAAAAAGGACGGAGAGTAGGTGGAGGGAAAGGAGGGAGGAGGAGAGTAGAAGGGGGTGGCGGGAGGAGGCAGGCGGGTTGTTCTAGTGGCCAGCGGCACGACCTCCCACCTAAGATTTGGTTTTTGGAATCTCTTTTTTCCCTCCTTTTTTCTCTTCTGATCAACAACAAATTTGAATGAGTACATGCTAACATGCTAGGACCTGTAATAAATTATTGCAAGGAAACTAGAGATCAATTCTGTAAATTGAAGAAGATGGCATAATTTGTTGTTTGATGTTAAACTCACCAGTTTTTTTGCTCAGTGTCAGTCAATTTTCTCAAACTAGCTAAACTAAACACATATTCCATACTTGCAATGCTAAATTTGTGAGAAAATGACATTTGTGAGGCGTATAAAGTCAGTATCAGCTTTTGTTGAACACAATGAGTCAATGAGCCAGTTAATTTCAACTGCCTGAATAATCTGCTCATTAAAAAATTTGAAACTTGGTCAAATGCAGGCAACAGAGGAAAGATACAATAATCAAGGTGCATATATTGTGCTAAACCCACCTGACTATTCATCTCCTGTATTTCGTAGTTTTGAAGCAGTAAGGCCTAGGCCTAAGGTAGACTACTTTATGTTTTATCAATCAGTTCTCTTTTCCTTGCTTTAATTTGTGTTCATAAGAATAACTTGTCAGTTTAATACAGGTAAAACCGTACTATGACTTTGAGCAAGTGATAGACTCAGATGAAGAGCTGGATTTAGAATCCATGGATAATGGTTCGTCTCATCAGGCAAATTCATCCATGTCAGATTAATGATTGAACTTTGTTGTGTTCGCGTGTTGTAATCTATGTTGTATTTTGGGTGCATAAATTATCATTTTTGTGTCCTCTGCAACTGCTAGAGCGAAGGCTGCTATGTAATCTGTTTTTATTGTCTTAATATTTTTGTAACCGTAAGTTTAAAGTGTTCTTATCATATCTGAAAGTATATCAGAATTACAATAAATAAATAAAAAGCTGCTCAAATACGCTTTAGCTAAAAATAAAACTTGGCAATTGGTTCCGCAATCCCAAAACCAAAATGTTATTGGGTGTAAATGAGTGTTCAAGATTAAATGGGACTCTAATGGGCAAATTCAACGATACAAAGCACGTTTGGTTACAAAAGGATATAATCAAGAGGAAGGAGTCGATTATCATGATACATTCAGTCCAGTGGTTCGTCTCACAACCATTCGAGTGGTATTAGCCTTGGAACTTTCCAAATGGTGGCAAATTCGACAATTAGACATTCAAAACGTATTTCTCCATGGTGATTTAAAAGAGACGGTTTATATGTCACAACCATCGGGATTTGAGGACCCATCAAGACCAAATCACGTTTGTCTTCCATCCAAATCTCTATACGGGTTAAAACAATCCCCACGAGCATGGTTTCAAAAACTAAGTGAATCCTTGGTTCAATTCGATTTCAAACCTTCCTCATATGATCCGTCCTTATTCATTGTTCACAACCATGGCCATATCATTATCATATCCGCGTACGTTGATTATATCATTCTTACCTCCTCTCACCCAAATGCAACCTCCAATTGTATCTCATTCCTTCACTCAAATTTTGCCCTCAAAGACCTTGGTCCTCTACACTATTTCCTTGATATTGAGGTTAAAACTATAGATTCAAAGATGTTCCTGTCACAAAAAAACATATATCACTGAACTTCTTCACAAGACCAAGATGTTTGATTCAAAAGCGTGCTCTACACCAATCTCTACAGCTATTCCACTTTTCCAAATTTGATGGAAATAGTTTTGAAGACCCAAAACTATACCGAAGTATTGTGGGGGCACTACAATATGCTACCGTCACATGACCGGACATCTCCTTTGCGGTGAACAAAGTCTCTCAATTCATGCAATCTCCAACAACAACCCACTGGACAACCGTCAAACGAATTATACGATATCTTAATGGGACATTATCCCATGGTATTACATTTACACCTTCATCACCTTTCACCATTCATGCACATAGCGATGCCGATTGAGCAGGATGTCCTAATGATCGAAAATCTACTTAAGGCTTTTGTATTTTCTTGGGCTCCAATCTTGTATCATGGAGTGCAAAGAAACAACACACATTTTCTAGATCGAGTACAGAAGCAGAATATAGAAGCCTTGCAGTAACTTGTGCTAAATTTCTTTGGCTACAATTCTTATTGGCCGAATTACATGTTTCACTTAGCACCCCTCATATACCTTTGTGTAACAATATTGGAGCAACATTTCTTGCAAGTAATCCTATGTTTCATGCCCGCACAAAACATATAGAAATCGACTACCACTTCATTCGAATAAAGGTCAGTTCTAACCAGCTTGTGGTTCGGTTTGTGTGTTCCAAAGACTAGTTGGCAGACACCTTCACAAAATCACTCTCTGCATCAAGATTTGAACTCATTCGATCCAAACTGAAAGTCTTGCCAATACCTTCAGTTTGAGGAGGCATAATAAACACAACATACCAGTACACAACCAAGAGTCTCGATACACAACAAGTAGTGAAAGTCTAAAGGGTCGGATCGGGCTTTAAAAGGGTCGGGTCGGGCTTTAAAAGGGCCGGGCCTAGAGGACCTATGAAAGGGCCGGGTAAGGGTCGAATCTAAAGAGGGCTTAATAGGGGCCGGGTAATAAGGGCTTTGTTTTAAGGAAATAGATCCGGTCCCTCTAAGGCCTGGCCCTTATCAGGCCCTCGGAGTTGCAAAGGGCCGGATCAGGGCCGGATAATAAGGGCTTTGGTCTCTTTTTTTTATTTTTTTTTAATTGTGAAAGGATTGATAAGGGTCTGAGGGGCTGACGTGGGTAATGATTGCAGAGGGCCGAATCAGGGTCGGACGGGGTCGGGGCTTGAAAGTGCCGGGTAAATAGAGGCCTGTATTTTTTAAATGAATCCGGCTCTTCTAAGGCTCGACCCTTTCAAAATCTTACTAAGGACCGAATCAGAGTCGAATCTGACAGGAGCTTTACATGGACCGGACTGGAGACCGAGGGCTTATAACATATCACTAACAGCAAGGAGCCTCAAGAGCATCAAGATTCTCAAGAATAATTACAGCTTGTAACATAATAAGGGCATATTAGTCATTTCATTAATTAGGAGTTAGTTACAGATTATCTAGCTATAAATACCCTTGTTATGCTAATGTAACGATACAGAGAAATAATAAGAAACATTTTTGTTTCGATTCACCGTCTCCTTCATCTCTTATTGATTCTCTTTAGTTTAGATGTTAGGAAGGAATCAACAATCGATTAAGACAGGACAAGTAGAATCTGAATCGGTTGATCACTTGATCTGGAAGATAGGGCTAAAGGACAGAAAGGCGGGGGGGAAGGTTTCAGCGGGCGACGAATTTCCTTTTTTTAATTCTAGAGCGATCCAATCTCTGACTATTGGATCTTCCAAATTTCAACTGAGGTTACAGAAGTTCATCACAAATCACAAGCAGACCAAAAAGTTCAAAAACTACGAAACTTTATTTGAAAGCTGATAAACAAATATGCTGATAAACAATCGATACGTGCAAAAAAAAAATATTATTATGTATGTTAAATATATTGTTATATGTTAATTATTTTTTCAATACAAAATAACGTACAATCGAATCGACTTCGAATAAAGTCAAATCCCCGAAACATTTTCGTTTCTATTTTCTGTCGCAACTCGCAACAGTTGCGCTAAAAATGAGAAAGTCCAAATAAGAAAATACGCATTTTGAGTTGATCGCCTCGCCGCCCATCTCTACTTCGGAAACGAAATCTTCCTGCTGCACTCTCCTCCCTTGTTCGATCCATCCAACAAGCGAACACGATCGGATCAGCCATGGCTTCATCCTTATCAATTTCCTCCAGCTATCCATATTTCAGCTCCCGATCCGGTCTCTCAACTACACTGAAACCAAACCTCATCGCTCGCAACTCTCTCACGCTCCGTAACCCGCATAAACCCGCTCTCTCAGTTCTGGCCTCGGCTGCTGGAGGGAATAAGAGATACAAGGGGACAGTGAAGAGGGAAGAAGCACTGTCGGAGATGATAGAGAAGAAGGTGGCGGAGGCGATTGAGGTTTGCGAGGGAGACGATGTGCAGAAGGTGTCGGACGAGTGTAGAGTGGCTTGGGATGAGGTGGAGGAAGTCAGCCAGGCCAAGGCTGATTTTCGCCGCCGTGTGGCAGATAGCCGCGGCGCCGATCCTCTCGAACCGTTTTGCCAGGATAATCCGGAATCTGATGAATGTGTCGTCTATGATGATGATGATTGATCAGCGGGTGGCATGCGCGCAGCAGATGCTTCCCTTGTGATTTCTAATAAGGTACCGTTGAATTGGTTACTTGTGTTAGTTTGGTAGATGCCAAGTAGATTACGGTTTCTGCGTTCCTAGCTGCCACTCTAGCTAGTTAGTTAAGTGGAAAGAAACAAGATTATTGTAGTTGGGTCAAAGTTTGTAGATGATTCTGTTGTACCAGTTTTTAGAGATGCTTGCGGCTGTTCTTTCTTGCTTATTTATGTGCGTTCGAATATAGTATTTGTATTATGTCTATTCGATCTAACGAAGTTTGACCCGACTGGGCAAGGTTGTTTATCCTTGCTATTCACTCTATGCTGCAGACTAATTCATCTAGTCCCAATTGGACTCAACTCAGCAACCATTCAAACCCAAAGTTGTCTGAATCAAAATTAAAATAGACTAACAGAGCAAGATAACTTTATCAGTGCCAAATTAAAAGAGGAAATAATTTAAACTCAGCGAGCTATAAGAAATTATTTTTTTGTCAGATATATGGAACACAGAATAATCCACGTAGCAAACAGCTCGAGACCTGAAATTGATTTTAGATGTAGCTTGATATCAGACACCAACTCAATATGGTTAAAATGACCTAAAAAGGCCAATTAAAATAACTAGAGACCCCAAACTGGCAAACTGCCAAACTAGAGAATGATCCAACCTACACGGCTTGAGACATTACATATACCTATTATGATATGACTGGATGATGAATAGATCTGATTCTGATTTCCAAAACCTTATGCGGCTCGCATTTGCTATCTTTAATCATTGAGCTCTTTCAACAAATTTAGCTTCCATACACAGATTTGAACAATGCAATAGAGAATATATTGACGAAGTTAAAACTCCTGTCAAGTATCCACTTTGTTTTAGCTGGAAACTTTCTATTTTCCGTGTTAGGCATGAGAAGGAAGCATATAACTTGAAGCCCATGTTAAAATGCTGATTCTAGAGTTTGGTGTGGCTAAGCTGGGAATCCAACCTCTTTGGTCCCTGTGACAAAGCTAATTCATTAATTAGCATTATTCACGTTGCTGTTACAAGTTTCCTTATAGTCATTGTTGCTACTAGGACTATCCAGGTTTGCTCTGGAGAAAAATGTTTATTTTAAAAAATAAAATTTTAATATTGGATTATTGTATAAATACACTTTTATATTGTACACATTTTAAATACAAACAACATTTCAAATGCAAATGGCATATATGATAATAAACAATATGATTAGTCATGCTGTACAGAAGAATAAAAAAGTTCGAATTTTTTTAAGAGTTATATTGTACCTAACATCTATCAAACAAGTATCCATTTTAATGTGGAGAACAAACCATCATAATTAGCCATTGAATTAAAAAAGAAATGAAGAAAGAGATATAAATAGAAAAGGTTGAGATGATTGATGTTGTGGCATAACTAGAAAAACTAGACATATTGGAGGCTTGACCCTCTTTGTGGACTATAGAGTATAGATCTATGGCTTTGTTTGGCAACTCAAATTTCGGTTGGAATATCGGAATAAATGCCTATTCCAACATATCGGATGTGCTAAACAAGTAATGAGAGAATGGAATAGGGAGTGGAAGAGCCTCTGCCAATATTCCACCATTGTGGTGGAATACCGGAGTACACCGTTTCGGATCTTTTGGAGTAACAAATTAATGATCCTTTTACCCCTGGCGACCAAATTTTATTAACCGGAACCCTCTCTCTCTCTCTCTCCCTGTACGCTCTTCCCTTCTCATTTCCTCGGATTACTTCTCGTCACAGATTTCGTCGAGTAGACGGCTGGTCATATAAATCGAGCTCTCCTCTTTCTCCTAATTCATTTGACACCCAATTTAGACGACCTCCGTTTTCCTTGGAAGAATCCTAGGAAATTGAAATGTGATCGATCTGGATTGAAGGCATACTAGGGAGAGCAAAGGAGGATCCAGGACTGCATATTTTGAAGCTTCTTAGTCGAATCCAGTGCCTCAGGTAAGTTTTGAATATATTGTAAAATAGACTCCTTTATCGATCAGTAGTTATTAAGAACTGTCTGTATGGCGTTTTTTTTTTTTTTGTAAGTTTAGGCCTTTCTTCTCAAGATTGAGAACTTTGTAATCGTGGACTTTTGTCTCATTGAAAATATTTCATTTTCTACTTACAAATGTGAATTTCATTGCAATATCATGTATTCGTACCATTTCAGTTAATATCGTGGCATTATTGTATCATTGTTGTGCTCATATATGATTTAAGTCCAAACAAAAGTTTAATGAAATCTTTTCGTTTTATAATTCATCTGATCTGCATCTTTTGGCACTTAGTAGGATGATTGATGGTGTACTTGGACCAAATTGTGTCAAGTGTCGTTGAATTAATGACAGCTTATGTTAGAAACTGGCAACAGTTAAATTGGATCATAAGCAAATAATGGCCAGTAAAAAACTGAGAACATTATAATCTAATCATAATCTAAATTCCTGGTTGAGTTGATTTGAGTTTGCAGTTCAATTAAATTCAGTACTTCACAATTCTTGGTTTGGTTAATGATGCTATTTTTTTATTTTATAACATAACACAGTTCTGCCAGTTTTGTTTTTCCTTGTCAGGTACCAGTTTTTTTTTATTTGATTATTTCTATTTCTATTTTCTTGTCAGTATCTGGTTTGTTTTCCTTCGCTGTAGCTATCTGGAGACAACCGGCATCAAACAGCACACCAAGCAACAAGTTTCTTTTACAACACTATTTCAAGCATTGGGAGACTATACTACAATCATGAAAGACTTAAAAATTGTTGTCTTTTACTGCACTATTTCTTCAGAATTATTGCATAATCTCAAGATTATTTGTATTTAGTTATACCTGATGATAGTTTGATATATGTATTTAGTTATGAAATATCCAAATTTGTTACACTAGGAACTTTGTTAGTTATTAAATTTCATGCACATCGAGGTGATATTTGACCAACTCGGTGTAATACCAGAGTTGATTAATTTCAAAACAAGCTGCATCTAATGTCTTGTTGGCTATTTCAAACATTTTATATAATAGGATCCAGGTCTGCCATCGACATAATTCATTCATTAAATCAAGGGCTTACTATACTACTGCGGGGAAAGGATAAATAAAAAAAATAAAAAAAGTCAAAAGGAAAAAGAAAATTAAGAAATTTCAAATAAGGCACAAGAAGTTCTCTTTTATTTTTATTTTTTAATGGTGGTGTTGGCACTGATTTCTGTTTAAAGCAGAATCCAATCTCTAACATGAAAATTGCAAACGAAAATGATTCCAACTCAACATCTGTGGTGATGCCACCTTTATCAATCTCAAGACCCCGTTAGTTTTTAAGATGAATTTGCCCAATTATGCAGTCTACCTCTCCTGGCTAAAGCAGCCGAATCCACATGTTTGCAATTAAGCTAACATAATGGTACGCAATATCACAGAACCGTATTCTCTGCGGATTTTTTTACTCCGTTCTCTATGGAACTTGATACGCACCGTCAAATTAAAGATCAACGTTCGAATGTCAATCATATGATTCAGAAAGATTTTTATATTATTAATCTAGACCGTTAATCTTCAATCTAACGGTTTAGAACAAAAGTCTCCTCTCTGCGGAAAAAAAAGGTTACGCAAAGGATTTCAATTCATATCACCATGTAACTAGGGTTGTCAACGAAACACGTTTTGCACGTTTTAATGTTTCGTTGCGCTGTGACGCAACGTTAAAAGCTAGAAATTTTTGTTGCATTTGTTAAACGCAACGTAAAACGCAAATAATTTTGGATGCGTTCAGTTAAACGCAACGTAAACTCAAATGGTCACTTTCGTTATGTTTATTTCGTCTTACGTTAGAATTTTAGAGTCTGAAATAATTTAGAGTGCATAGTAAAAATATGAGTATTCAGTTGAGATTCAAATGTTTTTGCAATGGAGATGACTAAGAATGGCTTTTGCATTCACATGCACATGGAAGAATTTATTCTCTCTCCTTGATTTAATACAACATAAAAATATTATTTTATGATCCAAACACAATCACAAACATTTGTTCTTACAAAAGTGGTTCGACTTTAGAATCCGTGGGATATAAAGTAGGTAGGACATGAATTTTATGAAGAGATTTGTATCGAATCTCATCATATAACAAATTCATCTTAGTCTATTTTTAGGATGTATGCAACTTTTTTCATAGGTCATTTTTATTTTTATAAATCGTAAGTTTCATAAGATCAATTTTTTGTAATTTTCAGAGTTTACCCTAATTTTTTGGTTTTGTTGTGCACAATTAGTAGCAAGTTAAACGTTCAAAAAAATTAAACGTGTTTAAGTTTCTTACGTTTAACTAAACACAAACGTAAATGCAGAAAAAAATCTTAAACGTGACATAATACGCAAGAAAAAATTCTTACGCTCTTAAAACGCAACGTAAGACGCAAGAGAGTATCTGCGTGATTGTTTCGACAGTGCTACATGTAATTACATCCCCTTCTGGGAAGGCCCAAACCCAGAAATACAAATCTCTATTAATTGTATCTATTAGCATCCTACAAATTAGCCCATATAAACAAACAAGCTCCACAAACAAACAATTAATTAAGATATCTCTAGGGAAGTAGATGCCAAACACCTTGCAAAGTTGCAAATGGATTATCTGTAAAGGCAGCTGTCTGATCTTAAATTCTTAATTGGCAGTAACTGATTCAGCCATGATCCAATTTTGATTTGTTAAGAATTTATAACATTGATATTGCAGATTCAGATCTAATAAAATACTAAATAACCCATATTCATTACAAAAATACATGCATAATACGAATGAATCTAATTATTTTATTAATTAATTTTATTTAATTAATGTACTAATTTGACACATAATATTTTTAGAGCAAAACTATGGTGCTTGCGCATGCACGTGCTTGCACAAGCACCATCGTCCGATACGCATCAATCTCGATGCGCATCGGACGATGATGCTTGCGCAAGCACGCCCATATATTTATTCTCAAACAATGAATGTCTAACCTGAAACAGTGAATTTCGCACACCAGCATACCAATCAACGGCAGAAAAGTATAGCATTTAATACCCAGATTTCATAAATTAGGCCGTAGATTTTTTTCTCTCTATTTTTTTCATTTATTTCTCTGTTCCTTCCAAGCCAATAATATTTTTCTAGTATGTTCCGTACAGTGTCTTGCAACTTGGCACGGTCCCTCATTTATCAGATGAAATAATATCTTTTTTATAGGTTGGTCAAGGCGAATCTAAAAGATATATGCGAAATCAACAAATCTCAAAAAAAAAAAAAATCAATTTTGCATGCAAATAATATAATTTAATACATGTGGCCGTACTAGTTTGCTTCTACTATGGACAATCACTCTATTAATCGGAAATCCTTCTAATTTTTATCATGCCAAATATTGCCAATGCATAAACAGTGCGTTTAGCAAAGATGGTCTTCATAATTACTAATTAGTGTTGGTTATGTTTGCATAATATTAGAGGGAGATGTTTTGGAATTTGGAGGCACTAATGAAATTTTGTGGACTTGAGGGTCCCAACAAGGAAAACTTATCTGGTGTCGTGCGGCACCATTCAAGGATTGAGAACAACGTTGTTATGCGGTACCGACGCTCTGAATTTGAATCAAGAGAGTCCTTATCTTTTTAATTTTATTTGCACGAATCTTTATACAAATAAAGAGTTCAGATTTCCTGCGTGACACATACCGTGCGGCAGCACAAGATCCCGTTCCCCCAACAAGAGGCATGATTTGTAGAGTATGCAATTGAAAATTTCATTTTCTATAGGACCTAAATGCATGATGCTAGTCTCACTACACCCACAAAAATACAAAATTAAGTTACAACTGTTTTAAAAAAAAAGCTCTCTCTAAGCTCCACCACCACATTCACTGCAATAACTCCAAATTGATTCATATCATTGTCGGAATTCTTTCTCCACCATCGAAGCTTGTTACTTAATATCCTATATTGTTATTGGTAGTTCATCATTGTCCTATCTGAGTTGCTTTAACTCAGGATAGAGGCAAGATGTTGAAATTTTTAAAGAATGTGCTTCAGACCAACAACAATGTCTGCTCGAAAGCACATAAGGATGAAAATCAAAGAGTCAAAGATCTTATTCAGAGATTTGGTAAAGATCCGGGAAGAAACCAAGAAGGCATTTCAGCTGTGAAAGGTTCAAGAAAAGAGGAAGATAATAAAGAAACCAGGAGCAGCAAAGTCAAGATCGGTTCTTTTCTTGAAGTCTTCAAGAGGGGCCTACAGGTCAGCGAGGAAATGGACGGAAGAAGAAACGTTGCAAATGGAGGTATTCGTTGGCCTAAAGCTAAGGCGGTTTCCGAGACTATGCCAGATAGTTATGCTGACTCGCGAAGTATGATAAGGCAGAAAGAGATGCTACAGCAGACTGGAAGAAACTTTCTATCGAAAACCCATCTCAACCGTTTATCTAAAATAAAAAACGAGAATAGATGCTTCCGATGCGGCGAGAAGGGACATCGTGCTTCTGCCTGTAGAAATCCAAAAATCTGTTTTGGATGTAAAGGAACTGGGCACTACTTTTCTAGATGTCCAAAAAAGAATACTCCTCAGCAGTTCTTCTCTATGCCTAGTTCAAATCGCCAGAAAAGTTCTCTAGATCTAGATCCAACAAACCCTAATTTGGTGGAAAATTCTTCAATGGCTTCAGTTATGCACAAGATTCAGCTTAACAAGCAAACTTTGGAACAATTTCAGAAAAGTCTTGAAAACAGCATCGTGGTACAAGTTCCGTTGGGAATAGGTATTGCGGAGCTAACTGGTGGCCTTCAACTGGCGACTCCAGTGCCGTTTGGAGCTCCATGCACTGTAAGATTCTTAGGTAATAATCGTTATCTCATAGAAGGTCCAGAAAGTTGGATAAATGAGGTAGTGACTCAAGGATTCTGTGAAATAGGGCCGTACAAATTAACAGTTTCAAAAGATTTTTCTGAACTTTTTCCTAAGAGAAAATCGTGTAGACATTGGATCAGAATCAAGAATTTGTCATACGATATGAGGGATATAGAGACACTGAAAGAAATTGTTGGTATATTTGGTACTTTATTAGATTGTGACTTTAATACAGCTCAGGGTCATGACTTAAGATGGGCTAGGGTTTTTGTTGAAGTAGGTGACCTAGCTTTAATTCCTAAGAGTCTCTGGTTTGAGGTGTTCAGGCAAGGTTTTCAGAAGGAAAAAGTATTAGTTGAGTTTGAAATAGAAACCTCAAAGTCTACACCAGTTCTCTTTTGGGAAATAAGGGATATATCTGAAGCGATTGGAAAAATGAGGCATCAGATGGAAGCCAGAAGCAAAATAGCTCAATTTGGGGCTTACCAAACCCAAAATTCAATTGCTAGTTCTGGTTCTGAGAATCAGATGAAAAGGGATCAGCAAAAGAAAAAACAGCCAATTCATGTAAGTAACCATAAGCCAAACTATTCTACCCAAACTAGATCCATGACTAAGCAGAAAAATCAGCAAGCTACCTTTACACAAAAAAACCAAAAAGCTTCTATTACACAGAAACCCTTAGAAATCAATACAGCTAAAACAGATACTAGACAAGATAAAGTCTCAAAGGTTGAGGCTGTAGAAACTTCCCAGAGGTCACCTAAAAAACAAAAGATAGAAAGGGCAAAAGGAAAAAAGCAAGGTTATTGAAATAGAAGAGGATGACAGTAATCTGGCAGCTGAACTGATGGTAATTGAGAATAAGGCACTTAGGGCTGAGCTGAAAAAATTCAGAGAACATGTTTGGATTATGGAGCAAAAATTAGCCATAGGTGCATCTAGCAGTTCAAAAAGAAAGGAGGTATCTCAAGCAATTATCATTCCAGAGCAGCCTTTGGAGGTGTCCCCTCTGAGTGCAATTCCTGATGATGAAGGACAACTTAGAGGACATGATAACAATGCTCTCATGCTAATATAAGGGTATGCATGCAGAAGGGCAGGTGCAAAGGGCATTATAGGTACACCTCCACTTCCTTTTTCTAAATTATCAGATGAGGAAATATTTAATATGTTTGCTGATTTTGGTGTTAGTATTAGTGACTCAGATCAGTCCCCTAAGGATTTTATTAGAAATATTAGAGTTAGGGAACAAGAAAAAATGTATAAAATGGTAGCAGAGATGATAACTTTCTTTCAGACAGAAAGTTCAGGTATAGTTAATGTTAGGGTTTTGCCATGTGTAAAGATGCGGAATTTTAAAATTTTTTACACAAAACCCATGTTTGCCCAAGGATCAATTGCATAGATCAATTTAAAACACAAGATCATCATAAAAGAACAATAAAGATTCGACCTTTATGATGTGTAGTCGCGATCCTCTTTCTCCAACCGACAGCAAGAGATCGCAAGCTCCCCAAGCGTGAAGCCTCTACAAGGAGCGCACCCCGACAAGACGAAGCACGACTGCTAGATCGTCAATGGAAGGGTTTTCTCTCTCTTTAGGGTTCTCAACACATGAGAGAGAGAGGAGATGAATCTAGGGTTAGGTTTTTGGATGTTAACCAGGGAATAACCGTCTTAGATCTCTGTCTAATCTCTGAAAAAATCATAAACCTCAACCTGGTCCCTTCTATTTATAGCAGAAGGTCAGAAACCGACTTAACCTGAACCGACTTGCTTCCTGCGGTCCGCAGGGCCCTCCTGCGGTCCGTAGGGACAGCCTGCGTCCAGTTAAACCGACATAATCAAGCACTCTCAGCCCAGCGGCCCGCTGGACCCTCCTGCGCCCGTTGGTAGTGCCCTGCGGCCAGCAGGACCCTCATGCGGCCCGCAGGCAACCTGCATAAATGCAGATTTTGATTGTTTCTGATCCAAAACCAAACCCTTATTCAAATCCATTTAATTATGTCCCACATAATTAATTTATTCCATGCTTCAGTCCTATCTTAAGGTGTGACCCTGTAGGATCCATGTCTTGATCAGCAGTAAATAAATAAATATTCACAAGTTCATAATTGGCATCTAGCAATGCATTATGAACATCTGATCAAACACAGACATTATGATCCCTTATATCTTTTTATATTAATTCCTTTGTCACATGATAACCAATGTTCAATGTCAAGACTAGGTTTAAGTCATTCTTGACAATTAAATCACTTTCTTGATCTCCAATGCATAATCATCCATTTGTATTATCCCATAATCACAAATGTGCGCATGATAATTACCATTGCATCAAGGGGCCCAGGGATATCATTGCTTTTACAAGAAGTAAAAGGGACAAATGATCATTGTGATAATCTTACAGCTCTTGACATAATCTATGTATATTGACAAACTATCTTTATAACACTCGGTTAAAAGTGCGTTTGATAATTGCACAAATATACACAAATTATTCAAGACTATAAACTATCTCAATGAAAAGAATCAATATTATTTGTGACATGCTAATGACTTACACAAATCCTATAGCAAGTCAACGCGGGTCATGTCCAATATCATGTATCCCATACATATATTCGTGTGATTGATTAGATACCCCGTATCAATGATCTGTGAAACATGATCACATATCAATCCACACACTAGCTTATATATTCAAGCAGTGTTCCTTGCTGATGATTTAGCTAGGGACATATTTAGAGTTATAAAACTTAAAAGAGTTTCACAATTCCAAGTTATCAACACAAATGATCTAGTAATACATTTATAACTCAAGGAACAAGATAAAATATCCAATGCATATGACAAAACAAGAGTACAATAATTGGTCCTCTAGGCCATTATTCCAACAATCTCCCACTTGGACTAGAGCCAATCAGATATCCCATATCCAAACTCTATCCCTTACAGTCATAGAAGCCAATCTCTCATGACCCGTATTCCCATAGCTCGAACATGCCTCTCATGTTTGACTAAGGGAAGTGGTTTTGTTAGTGGATCAGCTGTGTTACTGTCCGTGCCTACTTTACACATTTTTATGTCTCCCTGTTCAACAAGCTCACGAATCAAGTGATACTTGCGCTTGATGTGCATAGTCCTCTTGCTGGACCTATGATCCTTTGCGTTAGCAATTGCTCCCGTGTTATCGCAATAGAGCTCCACCGGCTCTACAATGCTGGGAACCACACCAAGTTCATCAATGAACTCTCTTATCCACACTCCCATTTTGCCTGCCTCGCAAGCAGCCATATACTCAGCCTCAACGGTGGAATCAGCAGTGCTGCTCTGCTTGGAACTCTTCCAACAGATAGCTCCACCATTAAGTGAGTAAATATACCCTGTCTGTGACCTCGAGTCATCACGGTCGGTCTGGAAGCTAGCATCACAGTACCCTGTAACTGCGAGATGCTCCTCACCACCATAGACTAAGATCAGATCCTTAGTTCTTCTCAAGTACTTAAGGATATTCTTAACAGCTGTCCAATGATCCTCCCCGGGATCTTTCTGAAATCTGCTAGTCATGCTCAATGCATACGACACATCTGGGCGAGTACATAACATGGCATACATGATGGATCCTATGGCCGAAGCATACGGAATCCCACTCATTCTATCTCTTTGCTCACGTGTTTTCGGACACTGAGATTCGCTAAGAGATATGCCATGCGACATAGGTAAGAATCCTCTCTTGGAATCTTGCATGTTGAACCTCTCCAACACTTTCCCTATGTATGTACTTTGACTCAAACCTATGAGTCTCTTCGATCTATCTCGATAGATCTGGATACCTAGAATATAGGTAGCCTCACCCAGGTCTTTCATCGAGAACACCCTGCTCAACGATGATTTAACAGACTCAAGCATAGGAACATCATTTCCTATTAGCAGAATGTCATCCACATACAACACCAGAAATACAATAGTGCTCCCACTCAATTTCTTGTAAACACAAGGTTCTTTTGGATTTCTGACGAAGTCCAATTTCTTGATCTCATCATCAAACCTTATGTTCCAACTCCGAGATGCTTGCTTAAGTCCATAAATGGACTTCTTAAGCTTGCACACCTTCTCAGCCTGTCTTGGATCGGCAAAACCGTCGGGCTGTACCATGTACACGTCCTCATCAAGAACCCCGTTCAAGAATGCGGTTTTGACATCCATCTGCCATATCTCATAGTCATGAAATGCAGCAATAGCTAGAAGGATCCGAATTGATTGAAATTTGGCAACAGGTGAGAAAGTCTCATCATAATCGATCCCCTCGATTTGTGTGAAACCTTTCGCTACCAACCGTGCTTTATACACAGTCAAGTTGCCATCCATGTCGGTCTTTCTCTTAAAGACCCATTTGTTCTTGACAGGTTTTACCCCATCAGGCAGATCAACCAGGTCCCACACATGGTTATCTTCCATGGATTGCAATTCGGATTTCATGGCTCCCAGCCATTTATCGGAGTCATCTCTTGACATTGCATCATTGTAGGTCAAGGGTTCGATATCATCAACATGTAATATCTCGTGGAATCCCAAATACCTCTCAGGTAGTCGGACCACTCTCCCCGATCTTCTAACATTTGGTACCTGCTGAACTTGTTCCTCAGCCCCGCTTGGAACGTGTTCAGCTTCAGTTTGACCCGAAGCATCAGGTAGTGGGTCTCGAATTTCTTCGAGTGTTACCTTGCTCCCACTACTTTCTTTGGAAAGGAACTCTTCCTCCAAGAAAGTACCATGTCGTGCAACAAATACTTTGTTGTCCGACTTATGATAGAAGTGATAACCCTTGGTTTCCCTTGGGTAACCTATAAAGAAGCATTTATCAGATTTAGGATCAAGCTTGTCAGATGTTAATCGCTTAACAAAGACCTCGCAACCCCAAATCTTGAGAAACGACAAGTTAGGGACCCTCCCTGTCCACATCTCATATGGAGTCTTGTCTACTGTTTTGGTTGGTACCCTGTTAAGGGTAAAAGCAGCAGTTTCTAGAGCATACCCCCAAAAGGACAAAGGTAGTTCCGCACGACTCATCATGGACCGTACCATGTCTAACAATGTACGGTTCCTCCGCTCGGACACACCATTCCATTGTGGTGTTCCAGGTGGAGTCAACTGTGGAATGATCCCACACTGCTTAAGGTGATCTTTAAACTCATTGCTCAGGTATTCGCCACCACGATCCGATCGTAGTGCTTTAATCTTCTTCTCAAGTTGATTTTCGACTTCACTTTGGAACTCCTTAAATTTCTCCAAGGATTCCGACTTATGTCTCATCAGAAAGACATAGCCATATCTACTGTAATCATCAGTAAATGTAATGAAGTACGAATACCCGCCTCTTGCACTAGTCCCAAAAGGACCACATACATCAGTATGAACAAGTGCTAAGAGTTCAGTGGCCCTTTCATTGTACTTATTGAAAGGTGCTTTGGTCATCTTCCCAAGTAAACATGACTCGCATCGGTCCATTGACTCCCAGTCAAATTGACCTAGAAGTCCATCATCTTGGAGCTTCTTGATGCGTTTCTCGTTTATATGACCCAAGCGACAATGCCACAAAAAACATGAGTTATTATCACTTATTTTGAGTCGTTTAGTATTTATGTTGTTGATGGGCGTTCCTTGGTCTATCACATACAAACCATTCACAAAGGAAGCGCTAGCATAATATAAACCATTACTACTAATGGTGCAACATCTGTTCTTAAAAGCAAACTCAAAACCATGAGAATCTAAACAAGACACAGATATAATGTTTTTGCTAGCACAAGGAACATAATAAACACTAAAAAGTTCTATTATTAGCCCAGATGGTAAAATCAACTCCAAGTCTCCTACAGCTACAGCCGCAACAAGCGCGCCATTGCCAAACTTGAGTTGCATTTCACCCTTTGCAAGTCTCCTAATTCTTTTGAGCACCTGCATATTTGAACAAATATGAGCGCCTGCTCCTGAATCCACGATCCAGGAACTAGAAGAGGAAATAGCAAAGTTTATTTCAACAACATTAATACCTGAAGATGCCACCCTGGCAGTCTTCTGTTCCTCAAGGAACTTCGGACACTCCCGCTTGAAATGACCCTTGCCATTACAGTGGAAGCAAACCGTGTCCGCGGTAGGTGTGGAAAGCTTCACTGGCTTAGGTGTGCTCTTGCTCCCAGCTTGAGCGCTCCCTTTGCCTCCGGTCTTAGCCTTCTTTTTCTTCTTGCCCTTCTTACCAACCTTCTTGCCAGCTTTGTTCACCGCCATGACCTCAGGAGCCTTCCTGATGGACGACTCAGCCGTGGAGAGCATGGAGTGCAACTCATTCAACGGCTTTAGTTCTCCCGCCATGTTGTAGTTCATCTTGAACATACTATAGCTGGGAGGCAGAGAATGAAGGATCATGTCTGTGGCCATCTCTAGGTCTATCTTGTAGTTCAGCTTCCCAAGCTGCTCTACCAGACTGATCATCTTTTGGACATGTGGACGAACTGAGGCCCCCTCAGCCATCCTGCACTCAAAGAGCTCCATTGCCACACGATGTTTCTCAACACGGGCTGGCTCTTGATACATGCCCTTGAGCTCTTGTATCATCTCATAAGCTGTCCAATCTTCCAACCGACGCTGCAGGTCGGGTGTCATGGACACGAGCATGAGACAGCTCACTTCATTCGAGTCATCTCTAAGTTGATCATATTCATTCTTTTCAGCGCGTGAAGCGTTAGCAGCAGGTGGGTCAGGTAAAGGAGCATACAGAACATGCTCTTTCTTTTGGTGTTTTAGGACAATTTTCAGATTACGATACCAATCGTTGAAATTAGTACCGTCCAATTTGTTTTGTTCCAGGACAGATGAAAGTGGGTAGGAGTGTGTTTTAGAAGCCATTATCTACAAGACATAAAAAATAAAGATTTAGTCTTTGTCATATGTTTTAGTGTTCACAAACTTTAAGATGAACACACCTACTGTACAATCATGTGTGATGTCCCTTGTACAGCAGGGCCGAGATCCATATTTTACCAAATCAAGCCAGCGTCGGCGTGAAACTTGAAAAGGGTTTATTTAGGTAAGACTCCCAGTCTAATCATGTGCCCCGCAACATGACTCTCGGTGTGTCAGAAGCATACCTCGTATGAATTGACACTACGCATTAGGGCTCAGCGGCGGCATGACAACCCTACTAGACAAACCTCACTCTATGTGCCCCGCACGACCCCAACTCCCAAAGGATAAAAGGAGATGCCTACTGAGTAGGAACACATCAACCTAATGCCAATGGTTCGAAAGGGATAGAGTAGGAAGTGCGTTACGCTCTAGTTTTTAAGGGGACGGTTGTTTATTAATATGTTCAGTTGGTTCAAGTCTGGTTAAGCATACACCCATACTTTTAAGACTCACAACTACGGACTCAACATAAAAATAAACAATAACAAGCAGGGGATCAATTACATCCCATGCAATCAATCAAGCATTGAGTAGTATGGCATCTTGATATGTCTTGAAGCGCCCTTGCACACCATGGTAAAAGCTCCACCTATCTAGGATCCTATCTATGTGTAAATTTAAATCCTTACTCTCTCAGAAATAAATAAAATACATAGACTATCCTAATAGGCATGCAAGCCCCAAATCACAAATATTGGCTTTTAACATTTGCCATTAATTAATGAAATAGATTAATTATCATGGGGCACCTTAGGCCGCTTACACACATCAATCATATCAATCAATTACAACACACAAGGCATTGATCATTTGCCATACTACTCAATTCCCTGCAAAATAGAGTTAGTATGGTGCGCCATATCACACAAATGGCACACCTTTCATGTAATCACATGCAATCTATGCATATAACCCTTGTGTTTTCCCAAAACAATGATTTTTCTAAAAATAACATTACTATGTACTCTCGTTCCCAACCAGAGGCCAAAAATAACTTCCCTGCGGTCCGCTGGAGGACCCTGCGGTCCGCAGGCAACCATGGTATCCTCTGTTTCCCAAACAGATGGAAAAATAACTGCCCTGCGGTCCGCTGGAGGACCCTGCGGTCCGCAGGCAGCCCCTGCGACCCGCAGGTGGTCCCTGCGGCCCGCAGGCAGAGTCGGTTTTCTGGTTTCTTCTCCGTTTCCCAAACAGAAAAGATTAAATACCCAATTCTAACCCTAGAATCGTATTTAACTACCAGAAATACTTAAACAAGTCATTCTAAATAAAATAATCCCATTAATTTATTCAAACTTATCAAAGTAATCTAGAATTCAACTCTTAGGATCTCAAAAGACCGAAAGACTCAATTCCTTATAGATCCCATCTATAAAACAGTTCTAAACAGATCTTAAATGCAAATCCTATGCTCTGATACCACTGTTAGGGTTTTGCCATGTGTAAAGATGCGGAATTTTAAAATTTTTTACACAAAACCCATGTTTGCCCAAGGATCAATTGCATAGATCAATTTAAAACACAAGATCATCATAAAAGAACAATAAAGATTCGACCTTTATGATGTGTAGTCGCGATCCTCTTTCTCCAACCGACAGCAAGAGATCGCAAGCTCCCCAAGCGTGAAGCCTCTACAAGGAGCGCACCCCGACAAGACGAAGCACGACTGCTAGATCGTCAATGGAAGGGTTTTCTCTCTCTTTAGGGTTCTCAACACATGAGAGAGAGAGGAGATGAATCTAGGGTTAGGTTTTGGATGTTAACCAGGGAATAACCGTCTTAGATCTCTGTCTAATCTCTGGAAATCAATCATAAA
>CAXKVX010003493.1:0-23302 GCA_964058865.1 Eleocharis quinqueflora | reverse complement strand
GTAAGATCGGTCCCTATTCTTTTGCAGTAATCTCTGATCTCTCTGAACTTTTCCCCAAATTACAACCTGTTCGAAAATGGATTAGACTCCACAACTTAGCAATTGACATGCGGGATGTTCATACCCTAGATAATATAGTCTCACACTTTGGAACCTTAGTAGATTGGGATCAAGGAACCTTTGATGGCTCTGAATTGCGATGGGCAAGGCTTTTGATTGATATAGCTGATATAAACCTGATTCCTCCCCACCTTTTCTTTCTAGTTGTTAGACTTGGATCCAATAAAGAACTCACAAAAATTACAATTGAAATTGAAAATGAACAATCTACCCCTAATATAACCTGGACCTCAGATGATATTCTTCATGCAATAACCTCAATGGAAATGCAATTAAGGGCTAGAGAACAAATTGCTCTTTATGGGGGTGTGTCCAATGCTCCTACCTTGTCTACTCCCAATTTGACACAAATTCCTGCCCCAATGGTTTTCGATAAACATTATGTGCCTTTACCAACTCATCCTCCAAACAATGAACCTATTCAAGAATCTGGTAAAAATACTTAGAACCTTAGCAAGAGGTCAGTTGTTCCTCATTCAATACCTCAAAAATTAGCCAAAACAAATACTGGTAAAGGCAAATCTCAGAAACAAGCACATGAATGGGCTCTGATAGAAGCTGAGAACAAACTTCTGAGAAAGGAATTGAGAAATCTTAAAGCTAAACAAGATCAGAGCTTTCTTTCAACAATGGGAGATAAAGGTGAATCTAGTGGCCCTGCTTTGATGCACTTATCACAACCAGACCCTCCTGCCTCAAAAAGCTTCTACCAGATAGTGCTTAAAAGACCCCCTAATGGAGCTGATCTTAGAAGGAAAGAAGTCAAAAGCAAGGGTCTTACTGCCAAATATGGTAACATTTACTCATTTTCATCCCTTTCTGCAGAAAAGATTGGTACCATTTTCTCAGATTTAGGTGTTTCCTTTAGTGATTCAACTGCACAAAATAATTATATTGAAGAATTTCAACTTTACAATTACAATCAACAAATTGGTATTTTAGAAGATCTGTTATCCTTTTACAATAACACATTTCAGAATGCTAGTACAGGGCAAAAACATGTTTTCCCATGAAAATTGTTAGCATCAATATAAGAGGACTAGGAAAGTTAGAGAAGAGAAAATATATTAAAGAACTTATTACATCAGAAAACATTGACATCATTTGTATACAAGAAACCAAGAAAGACACCTTCTCCAACAGAACTTTAAACTATCTTAATATACATTTTGAATGGCAATATATATCAGCTATAGGTTCTGCAAGGGGGGTTCTTATGGGAATCCATAGTGACAAATACATTATTAATACATGGATAAAGGGTAAACACACTCTTACTGCATTTGTACATTGCAAAATAAACAATCATTATAGTATTTGTACAACAGTTTATGGGCCTACTCAATATTCTCAAAGAACACAATTTTGGTCTGAACTTACATTTCTAAGCAATCTAATTACCATCTCTTGGGTAGTTAATGGGGATTTCAATGTCATTAGACATAGGTCTGAAAAAAGGAGTGTGTCTTTTGATCAAAGGAATATGACCAAATTTAATGACTGGATAAACAACTCTTATTTAATTGAATACAAATGCTTAAACAGAAAGTACACATGGGCTAGAGGGCGGTTAAGCAATCAACAAGCTTACTTAGACAGGTTTCTAATTAATGATAGTTGGCAAACTAAATACACTGATATAAAAACATATGCTTTAATCAAGCAATTCTCAGACCATAATCCCATATGTATGGAATATGACCCTAAAATAATCTCAAAACAATATATCTTCAGATTTGAAAAGCACTGGTTACTAATAGAGGGTTTTGATGTTCTAATAAAAAACTGGTGGGAACATATGATATTAAGTGGTAATAAAGCTTATGAATGGCAACTAAAAGTATCAAGTTTAAGACAAAAAATTAGGGGTTGGAATGCAAATATAAAAAAGGAATCTAAACAGCAAAAAATCATCCTACAACAGTCTATAGAATTATATGAAATTGAAAACGAAGAAAGAGAACTGACTAATGAGGAATTACTAGAATTTTTAGCATGTAAACAAGACTTATCACAACTTCATAAATTGGATGCTACATATTGGAAACAAAGGGCCACCTCATCATGGTTAAAAGAGGGAGATGCCAACACAGCCTATTTCCATAAAATTGCTTCTTATCAAAAAACTCAAAAGTCAATAGTCTCACTCAATATTGAAGGAAATATCACACAGGATCAAAAAATTATTGCAAAGCACGCTTACAATCATTTCAAATCACTCCTGGGTACTGTAATTGAACCCACTTTGCAACTTCAGAATTCCTTTTGGGATATAGATGATAAAGTAACACCTGAAGAAAACATATTACTAATTCAACCTTTTACATTAGAAGAAATAAAGGAGGCTGTTTTTGACATGCCAGCTGAAAAATCTCCTGGGCCAGATGGCTTTTCCATGCTTTTCTACCAGCAGTTTTGGGAAGTTATAAAAAATGACTTATATAGCATGTTTCAAGATTTTCATAAGGGTAAATTAGATTTGTCTAGACTTAACAGAGCATTAATTTTTTTAATTCCCAAAATTACAGATGCATCTAGCATCACAGATTTCAGACCAATAAGTTTATTAAATTGTTCATATAAAATTTTCACCAAGGTTTTAGCAAAGAGATTGTTTCCTGTACTAGATAGGTTAATAGGCAATAATCAAACAGCATTTTTAAAAGGAAGGTATATCATGGATAACATTATCACAGCACATGAGATATTAGATAGTGCACATAAAAGCAAAGATCAAGGATTGTTAATCAAACTTGATTTTGAAAAAGCATTTGATCAACTAAATTGGAATTTTTTATTTACAAGTCTCCAACAAAGGGGTTTTAGTATAACTTGGATTAATTGGATTAAAAGCACATTATATAAGGATTTAGTTCGGTTTTAATTAATGGCACCCCAGGAGCATATTTTGAATGCAAGAGGGGGGTAAGGCAGGGTGACCCATTATCCCCATATTTGTTTATTTTTGCAGTAGAAGCTTTAAATAAAATGTTGATTAAAGGAATTGATAAGGGACATTTTAGTGGTTTAGGTCCTCAATTAAGTAATGGAAAACAAATAATGCATTTACAATTTGCAGATGATACCCTTATTTTTGTTAAATCAGATAAACAAATGGTAGAAAAGCTCAAATGGACCCTAAGGTTATTTGAGAGTGCATCTGGTCTAAAAATCAACTATCAAAAAACAGAAATGGTTCCTATTAATATTCCTGATTACTTAGGAGAGTATTATGCTAAATTAATGGGTTGTAAACTAGGTTCATTACCCATGAAATACTTAGGTTTAGCCCTACACTATAAACAACCATCAAGAAATGAATGGCAAAAACTAATTGATAAAATAGATAAGAGATTACCAAGATGGCAGGGCAAACTGCTTTCGTTGGGAGGGAAATTGATTCTATTAAATTCAGTGTTGTCTTCCATACCATTATATTACATTGCCATATTCAAAATGCCTAAATGGGTTTCAATTCAATTAGATAAAAGAAGGAAAGCTTTTCTATGGTCAGGAACTGAGATACATGGTAGGAAAAAAGTACATTTAGTAAAATGGGAAAAATTGTGTAGAAGAAGAGAGTTTGGAGGTTGGGGCATACTTAATTTGCAACAAATGAACATTGCATTACTGTGTAAATGGGTATGGTTCTTTCTTTTTCATTCATATAAAAGTTTATGGAAAGAAATAGTTAAAATTAAATATAACAAGTTCACTAAGTATGGTTCTGCATTTTGGAAAGGTGTTAGCAATTTATACCAATATGTCCAAATTAACAACAGAAGAATCATTGGAGATGGAAAATCAATTAACTTTTGGAAAGATATATGGTATGGAAATACCCTTATGTGCATTCAATTTCCACTAATTTACCAGAAATCTAAAACTGATACTGTGACATTGCATCAAATTTGGAATCATGGTCAAATAAACCTACATTTAATTAGAGGGCTAACTAATGACATGAGAAGTGAGAAAACTGAGATAATAAGCATTCTAAATTCAGTTACTTTTAGCACAAATGAGGACTCTTCTTTTTGGGCTTTGGAAGCTAAAGGAACCTATACAGTTAAATCCATGTATGATTTTTTAAATTTTGGTGGTATTAAAATTAAAATGAAGCACACAGTCTGGATCCTAAAGATCCCTTTAAAGTTTAAATTGTTTCTTTGGTTAACTATTCAAAATAAAATATTAACAAAGGACAATCTTTCCAAAAGAGGCTGGAATGAGGATATCTCCTGTGTATTATGTGGACAAAATGAAAATGTGGAACATTTGTTCTTACATTGTCCAGCTAGTTGTTACTTTTGGCAAAAAAATTCAATATCATAGTAGTTTTAACTTAAATTTTGATCTAACCTCAATTGAAAACTTATGGAACTCTTTCATTTCCTTAAACTCATCAGATTTACAACACTGGGGGTGCCTCATGGCAGCATTCATATGGATTATTTGGAATGAACGTAATAACATAATTTTTAAAAACTCAACTCCATCACCAATTAACACAATTTATAATTCTATTATGCATCTATATAAATTTTGGACAGGAAATAACAGCAAAGTAGCCAATTTATTTGCTGCTCAAGCAAGGCCAATGGAGTTGCTAGATTCAAACACAGCACCTGCCTCTCCTTCGTCAGATGAGGATCTGCTTGATTTAGAAAATGAATAGTTTTGTTTTACTTTTGATCCGTTTAAGCAAGTGTTTGTGTCAATTTTGATGGTTAGCTCGTAGAACATTTTTTTTGTTTTATTGTTTTGGTACAGATCTCCTGTACAAAACCTTTTGTTGTATGTGCCTCTTTTGAGGCCGATGGCTCATCTCGAGCTCATTTACAATCAAAAAAAATTTTCAAGGGTAAAAAGTAATTTTGTTATTACTTTCTTTTATTTATATTTTTTTTCGAGTGACTTGTATTTGCTATAGGCAGGAAACATAATACACAATGTAGATATAAGAGTTACATTTACAAGTGACTAAACAAGTTTGAATTGTGAAGATGCAGCTGGTAAGATCTAAAACCAACCATAATTCCTGATTTTCTGGTAGGAATCTGACCTTATTTTTCTATTTCTCAATTTTTGAACGGGTTGTTGGGGGAACTCTGATTTTCATTTGTTAATTTATTAAAGTTCTTTTCGTATTATGGTTGTAGCCGGTCTTCAATTTCATGATCTGAGCTATTCTAATTGTGCCAGTATTAATCTAAGCAATTGGCATTCTTTAATTGCAGTAGTACCTTCATATCTATTCCAACCCACCACTTTGCCATGGGAACATTAAATCTATCAATATTCTGCTAGACAAGAATTTTGTTGCGAAGGAGGGGAACTGATAACAAGAATAGAACTTTGGTTGGT
The DNA here is from genome assembly GCA_964058865.1 of Eleocharis quinqueflora. Classification (NCBI taxonomy): domain Eukaryota; kingdom Viridiplantae; phylum Streptophyta; class Magnoliopsida; order Poales; family Cyperaceae; genus Eleocharis; species Eleocharis quinqueflora. The sequence goes on along the minus strand of CAXKVX010003493.1, from coordinate 17,815 downwards.
GCAGAGAGCTCCTCAATTGATTTTATGATAATCAGGTCAGACACACAAAATCATACTGATCCAAAATAGTAATTTTTCCTTCTATACAGGCAGTTGCACTTTACAGTCTGTTTAGAAACTAAAGAAAGTTCAGGTTGAAATTTTGTAATCATGCATGTTACATTGTTGTTTTTATAATCTGTTATAGAAAAGCATCACAATTCTTATGGTTAATTGTGTTTATTTACTTTAAAGGGCACATACAGGATGTGTTGCACGTCTACAATGGAGAGAAGTAGGTACCAACCAACACTGAATGTAGAGAAGTCATACATGCCTTACTGACAAATTTGGAAGAGAGAGATCATAAGAGTAATAGCGCTATGCCTAAATGGGGGAGATATGGAAAGCAAGATATGCATGGGTATATTCTGGGGGAAATTCAAATTGAATTTGAACTATCCGAGTGGCACTACAATTGATACATGATGCTAGGTGTGATGTCAATATCCCCACCACCCAACTGAAGCCATTACCACTCAGGTGAAGGTGAGATTTACTACTCGGTGGATGGCTGCTATAAAGAACAGGCTTAGGGAGGAATATTTTCTTTTCTTTTCATTTATTGGAACGTTTGACCACATATTATCTCTCGCTAACATTTTGTTTTATCAGTATTGGAATGTTTGAACCGGTGCTACATGCAAGTACAACTTATAATATGAAGGTTCTCACTAATATCTGCGTTCTATCTTTATTTTGTTTGTAATATGCTATTTAGTGTGTGGTCCAAATTAGTATAGAGACAGAAAACAATTCCCTGCATCCGTAGTTGCATACTTTTATAGAATTTAGTATGACAACAATACCCCTGCATTTGTAGTTGTTTTAGTTAAAAAAAATTAGCTATCTCATAAATTCCACCCATCTCAACTGCTAAAAGATTAGTGAAAACAGAAACAAGAAATAAAGAAATGAAAATCTAAGATATGATTATCTTGTCAGTTTTTTAAATGTTTGATTAATATAATCTTACTTAGCAGTTATCATTTTTTGTTTTTATGTTGAGAGAATGTCAATTAAATAATCGTATCATTAATTTATGTTGTTCTTCCACTGCATGGGTAGGCATTTGACTAGTATAAAAAGTGGCTTATTTTGTGTATCTTCCATAAATCGATTCTGTTTATATTTTGACTTTCCCTTCCGCTAGTATTTTGGTAGAATAAGCAGTAGATTGTTAGTGACATGAATCATCTATTCTGTGCAGGAACTTTGTAATTTTACTCTACAATTTCTCTGTATTTTCTCAAAATAATAATATATATACGTACCAGTCATCTACATGGAAAAAGCACCCAACTTATCTCTTTCTTTGGTTCTTATATATTGTCAGTGTTCTTACTAAACATAGCATATTACCAAAAGTTCAAATTGCAATGATTTGCAATGCTTATTTCATATTTATACGTGGATTAACACGCTAATTACTGAACGCATATATACATGTAAACTTACACTATCATAACCGTGCTAATTATTCCATTAACATAATTATTTTCTCACTAATTTTTAGTTTAGTACCGTGTTTCAATTCTAGTTCCTTTCAATATCATATTTACAAATAGGACCAACCTTATGATATCCATATATTTCTTCACTACATTTGAACAACATCAAGCAACCTTTTTCATAATTAGGGGCAACCCAAACTCGGGCTCAACAACTAGCCGGAAAGTAGGCGAATGCTGATACTCCGGTGCAAGTGCAAATTTAAATTTAGATAAAATCAGCGCTAGGATGACCTTCAGTTCCACCATGGCGAGGTTCTGTCCTAGACAGGTTCGGGCTCCGAGACCAAATGGCATGAACAAATACGGTTTCTTACACGCACCAGAAATTCCATTGACAAACCTGTCAGGATTAAACTTGTCAGCATCTGGTCCCCAAATCGACTTGTCGTGGTGCATTGTAGAGATGGGGATCCACATGGTGACATTTTTGGGGACGTGAAGTGTGCCAATTTTAATGTCTCTGAAGGTTTCTCTTGATACCAAGGATGAAGGTGGGAACAGCCTCAGAGTCTCTTGTATGACCATTGTCAGCTATGCACATCAAATAAGGATATGTACAAATAGTAAGTATATTTGGATTTTCATTTTTGTCCTTCAATTTCTAATATTTGCACTGTCTCACCATATTCACTGTACTGAAGCATCACGGTGATTTGACTTCCAAACAGTGCCAGTCAGTATAGTATATGATCAATACAAATTTCATTAGCATTTCTATTTTGTGAACAAGAAATATTACTTTGATACAAGGTAAAATTTAACCATATTAATTGCCAAAGTTAGTAAATGGAAAAGATATATATTTTCAGAATAATTATTAAATCCGTTTTAACTTTTAACTTGTATTCCCATCTAAGTTTACTGTATGAGAGGTTTAGAATATTTTTGCAATTATTCTAACTATCTTTCTTGAAGTTCCCCTTCCATTGCATTTGTTTACTTGGATTAAATATAACTTTCAATAAATGAGCCAAATCAGTCCATTGAGTTAGCCTGGTAAGATGTAATTTTGTTGACCAGAGAGGTGCACTTCTTACAGTGTTTAAATTCAAAATGAAGTTGATTAACATACTGTTTTCATCTTAGTAAGCGCATCAAAATCTAGAGCCCGTCCATCACAGACATTCATCACTTCAGAGTGGATTCTACTCTGCCAGTCTGGATGAACAGCAAGCAGCATCATGCACCAGGTAGCAGTAACAGCAGCTGTGTCAAATCCTGCAAAGTATATGTTCTTGCAATTGTCGACTATAAGATTGTCAGAGAACTCCATCGTGCTTTCAATTATGGATTGAAGGAAATCTCTATGTGCAGAGGCTTTGTTTGTCTCCTCTCTTCTTTTTTTCACCAATTGAAGGATTTGAGATTTGATTTCTTGCACTAAAGCACTTAACTCTCTATTTTGTTTTGTGGGGAAAAACCTACAGAGGTTATGATCGATTCTCTGTTATAATTCAATTGAGTAAATGCTATAATTTTGTAGATAATGTTCGAAAGATTGATTTCCTACTTGTTATTTTTTAACTGTTACACATCGACCCCTTTATTATTGCAATTAACTTGTACAATACAATTGCTTGATAAGTGTAGTGTTAATTACAAAATAACCAAGTTTGGTGCAAATAACCCTACAATGTAAAATCTACTAATAAGTATGAGAAAATGACAAAAGATTTCTTACCTAAGATAGGGAAGTTCAAAGATGAGGTTAGATTTTGCCATTTTAACAGAAAGCTCCTTGAGCTTCCGGTAAATCTCTTTGCCTCTTTCATAGTCACTGCCAAACAACTTCTTAGTTATGATATCAGCTGAATAACTGCGAAAATATTCATCGACCCTTATTACTCCTGTTCTGCCATCTCCCTCTCCAATTATTCCTTCCCATGCACTTATTACTGGCTCAGCTGCTTGCACCATAATTTCCACCATACACTGGAAAAGATTGTTACCATTATCAGTTTATCACCATCATCATCACCCGCAATATTATTGTTGGATATATGTTCTTCGTTTTTAGCATGTCTAAATTGATTTTTCAATAGATGAATTAATGCAGTTTATCATAGAGCAAGATCAATTTAAACAAAATAAATAAGAAAATAATTATATTTGCAAGGACAGTGTGAAAAACAGTGGGCTGCATAATAGGCATAAAGACTAATTTTCAGAAACAATTGAGTCAATATTTGAATCTCATGCTGGAAATTAGATAAGCGAATTCATTAGCAAAAATCTAGATAGATCAAATAACTTCCTACCAATAATGTAATTCGTCATTTTTAGAAAAAAAAAAAGAAATAAACAAACAAAAATAAACACATATAGCAAATAGAAATGAGATAATAATAAGTAGCTAGAGAGGCGAAGCACCTTGACTTGGTCCATGAAGAACTGAGGAGATATAAGCTTCCTCTGGTGGGCCCATTGGAGCCCATTGGACTTTATAATTCCTTGCCCAAACAGAGGCTCTTGGCCCTTTTGGAGATAAGTGGGTTTTCCAATATCCAAAGAGACACAGAGGTTTATCTCTCTTATCAGGGTTGGATCAGTCACATACAATGCTGGCCTCCTCTGCATCCAGCACAGAAAGGTTGCTCCTGCCAAATAAAAAATGTCACCAGTTGGTTAGATTAGACATATACTTGGATGTTACTATGTTAGGGTCTACTGGCACATCATAGCTCTGCATGGCTTGGAATTATTGAGCCTCTATGGGCTACTGACTCGATCAATAGTTTATAGATAATTCATTCTTCTTCAGTAACCTCGTTTTGGATCGACTTTATATCTGATACAGTAGTTTACTGTACTGGTACTATGCATAGATATATAAGGTGCCTCCTGAAAAGCAATGCTATCGTGGGGGGCCGTGGGGGGCCGCATGAATGGAACTGGAAGAAATGTGGAGGCAATAATTGGAACCATATATCAGCGCATATATATGTACTATATATTATCTAGTTCAAAATTAAACCATATATCAGCACCAATCCACTGTCTTGGAGACATCATCCCACATCTTCATACACTGTCCATACACGAAATTAATCTGGCATTTAACGGGAAGATCCATATGCTACACATGCACCGACATCAAGACACTTTGGCTAAACAACCGAAAGAGATTCAACAAACAAGACCGAAAACTTTAGGACACACAAATGACGGCCACCCTATGAAACATTTGGAAAGAGAGAAATGCACGGATTTTCTCATCCAAAAGAAGACCGGCTAACCAGACTGCAGCATCCATTAGATATGACACAGCAGCATGAATTGCACACTGTAGATAATACCTCATTCTATAGATAATGTAAATAGGATCTCTCAAATTCTCTCCAATACTTCTTCTCCCTTATATATCAATGTAATTAAATAATGTACTTTTTTTTCCTATTTAATGAAATTTCAGTAGGCTCCCCTACCTCAAAAAAAATTAAACTATTCTTTATTGAAGGCTTGGGCAATTGCACGTCTCTCCGCATAAAATATTAATTGCTTAGAGGAATATGGCTGTGTGGCATTCATGTAGAGAGTCGCTACATTAGTTACAAATTACTTTACAATCAAAGAATACACAAAATCACCACACCGGAGTACCACCAGTGATATTAAAAATATTGAGCTATACAATTATTAGACCTGTCAATTGTTATGAGGTAGAGAAAGAGAGATTTTTCAATAATTGCTGCCCTGTAACATGACATGCGTCTATTTTATTTGCATGATGAAGCAACCAAGCTAATATTCGAAGAAATTAATAATAGTCACTTTCCAGCCTCTCTAATTATTTCCATGGTAATGTTTCGGAAGTTTCAAACAAATCTTAAATTAGATATTGCCATCGAAGGACTACTTGTTGTAACAGTGTCAATGCAACGACGTGTTACGTTTCGTTTCGCTCGAACGAAACGTGCAACACAACGGTTTTTTGTTGCGTTTTAGAAACGAAACGTGTAACACAAACGAATTCTTTCGTTTCAGTGTAATTTTTGGGAAATTTCTCGTTTCGTGCTAAACGAAACGTGTAACGCAAATTTTTTACGTGAACCAACAAAATGTTCAACGTGACAGCACAATTTGGTGCACGTTTGACACCCCTAACTACAAGGGGGACCACCTTTCATTTTTGAGGTTCCAGTGGATCCATAGACAAGTTATTTCAATCTAAAATATTAGGCGGAATTTCACACATGTCTTTCAAAATCTTTCAAATTAAGTATTTTTTCTCTCTAAATTAAAATATTATATATTTTCTCTCAAAACTTCAAAAACTTGCTAATTTGCCAATCTTATTGTTTTTTATATTAAAACTTATTTTATATGTGTAACGTAATCATTTTATTCTTCATTAAAAGCATTATAAATGTAGTTTGCTTAATTATAAATATCGATTTTATATTTGATCAGTTTTTTAGAACAAATTAGTCACTTTGTACACTTGACATATATCAGATGACATTTAAATTTTAAATATCTCTTTTATCCTGAATTAAAAGGAAACTCCCGAGCAGGGGCGGACCCATGTACAACCAGGGGGGGCACTTAAAAAAAATTCACAAAATTGTTTAGTGTATTTGTGCGATTTGTCGAATTTTTTTGCGAAATAACCATGTATATTTGAAAATTTGTGTTATTTTGCCCTCTCCTGGAAAAAAATTATGAATCTTGCCCTCCCCTGACGAAAATCCTGGATCCGCCCCTGCTCCCGAGTCTTGATTTTGGGTGAAGCAACCTCTCAATTTAGGAAAGAGACTCGGGAGTTTAGGAAACTATGTTTTAACAATCTAATATCCAGTCAACCAATATTTGCAGAAAATTTATCCATTCCCTAATATTTGTGGCAAAACTTCGCATGCTTAATTAATTATCAATGCTAAAAAACCATTAATCATCTATAAAAAAATTAATGAAACATCAAGAGGAAAATTGTTGTATCTTTTTTAACTTTTTACAAAATATAATGGATAAATTTAAGTGCCAAAAGTTCATATAACACTGAAAAGATTGATACATTTGTGATGGCCCTTACATGAACGCAAAAGTAAAAGTAAAGCTAAATACGTGTGGAAATAAAGAAACAATATTTCCCAACACCATAGGAGGTCAAGGGATCAAGGCATTATTTCTCACCTCGTTTAATCATCACTGCAGTTTAATTAATTACTAAGTTGTGTAACTTAATTTAAATGACTATGCCAGAAGGAAATAAGGATTTCTTTCCGGGGGAAAAATAGAAAGAAGAAACTAGATATTAAAATCTTAAAATTGGAATTAAATAGAACTTGTAATCAATAATTAACACTCATTATTATATGAATGCTAGCTACTATAGCTAGCTAGGAATAGAGGTCAAACACTCCTCTCGAGTCAAGTTAGCTGTCATATGAATGTCAATTCTGGCAAAAGTTCAGGGAAATTGCTACAGGTACCCTCTTCTCCCTCCATGTTAGATATCAATAACCAAGCTTTGAAGTTATTTATCAGTTTTTTCTACGTATTTTCTTTTTAGTAATAGGCTAAATATATACAAAAACAAACTGGCATTATATGTAGTGTATACTATTTTGTTTTTATCGATCAATATCTCAAATTTCTAAGATCAAATAACAAAAAAGAAAAATACAATAACAAAAACTACATCACTACATGAGAAACGCCATAGCAAAATTCTATATATTTTTTATCTCTCTAGTATTAGTAATATAGTGTCCTAAATTTACTCAAAAGAATAATTGTGACCAAAACCCACAAGTAACTTCTGCATCATGATTTTTTTTGTGAAAATGTAGAACGGACTTTGATATTGGATCTATATTTCTATTTAGGAGCGGAGCCACATAGAAACGGGGTGGATCAGCTGATCCATCTTGAAAAAAATTCAAAATTAATCATAGAATTGATTTTTTTTAAATATGCTTATTATTTAAATTTTTTAAAAAATATATATATTATTTTGAATCATTCTTACAAAAATTAAGTTCCGCCCCTCTTCCTATCTTGCATATATAAAATTAATAAATAAAGTCAGGATGAAAGGTATATTTCAAATTGCATATATAAACTATTTTGTAAAATGACATATTTAATCTTTTGTCAGACAAACTATATTTCAAATTGATTAAGAAACACTCACCTATAAAAAAAATGTAAAGCGTACTCATTGATTATGAAGTAATAAGATCATGAAGTAATTACTAGTTACTCTTCAATGGTTTAGTTTTTACATATTATTATTTTATCAGTGAAAAACTTTCACCTTTTTTTTGCTACTTTATTTTACTTCACTAGCAATGATCTTTTGACAACATTAGAATAATTTCCTTTCTCATAATTTTCAAAAATTATTACCATTGTAAACCTCTACAACAGAGATGTTTAAGTCATGTTTCTGGTACCCAAAGCAATTTGTCTATAAAGGCCTTGTCTCAAATTTATTAACATGCATGTGGTGATCTGAGACCAACTAACCAATATTATCTGTTACATTTCATGTTCCTCTTCATAAAAATAAACCTAGCCTCCCAACAAATCCAACAGCTTTTTTTAATGAAGCACTTTTCCTACCTTTTCAAAAGACCGTTGTATATATGATATGCTTCCTGACTTGTATAATATTAAAAATGAAATTAACTTTACAATACTTATAGTTATAGGTTTCAAAGGGAATACTAAAACAGAGTTTAAAATTAGGTTATCTTTGACAACCTAAGCTACGGTTTTAGGTATAAGGTTTTCATCCGCTACTTTTAATTAAATATGACTTAGTTTGACAAAGATAGTAATATGATAAGGAAGTTAAGTGTGCTGTCATAGTCTACTTGCTATTAATTTCAAAAGGTGACTTCTGTTCTATTAATAAAATATATAGTAATGTTAAAATTCAAAGTGAGTTACCCTTTAAGTGAGTTTTAAGATTGGTGAATTTTGTCAAAAGTAGCTAAAGTCTATATATATTTTTATATTGGCTGACACGACTAAAACCCGTGTATTATAATAAGGCAGTTGAGTGAACTTGCTATACAATAATTGTGCTATAGTTAGTGATGTACACGGATGGGATACGGACATATAATTGTTTTATTGTATTCAGGGGCGAATGCAGTAAGTCTTAGGGTGGAGCAAGTGTTTCATCTTGGAAAAAAAATTTACAAAATAATTTAATGTATTTGTGCGATTTATCAATTTTTTTTTGCGAAATAACCATGTATATTTGAAAATCTGTGTTATTTTGTCCCTCCCCTGAAAAAAAATTATAAATCTTGCCCTCTCCTGACGAAAATTATGGATCCTCCCCTGATTGTATTCTTACATGTTAAGTATTTTCAGATATGAATATGAATTCAGATAGTCTCGAGTATACTGACACATATCGATCGGATATAAATTAGGTATCATATACGATCGATATCGACGAATATGGATACGAAAGTAATATAATTCAGACAATTAAAAAAATTGATTTGCTATATATTTATTCAAATGCATCAATGAATTATAAAAAATATGATACATAAACACAAATTAAATCTAAAATTAATTAGATTTGTAATCTACACACAAATTCAATAAAACATGAATATATAATAGACATTTTTTTGTTTATGAGTTCGAATACAATAGAAGAATATTGGATAGTGATACCTTGAATAATTTCAGATACTATTAGATAATAGCTAAAATATCATATACGGCTAGATGATAATCAAATCGTATTCTTATCCACAGGGGCGGAATAAAACACAGAGTTAGGAGGGCCGATTTGCAAGTATAATTTAATTTTAATGTTATAACGATGCCATTATTTAAATTTGATCAAATTATATAAATTTTTAATAAATTTTTTCAAATTTATTCAAAATTTGAACTAAATCTTACCATTTAATTAAATTTAATTAGAAAATTAAATAAGAGGTTCAAACTTTTCTAGACCAAAAGGGGGTCGGGGCCAACCTTGCCCTCCCTCCGTTGGTTTCGCCCCTGCTTATCCGTTAGAATATTTTGGATACGGATGCAGATATTGACATATATCTTCAGATACGAATACAAATTAGATAATTTATGTTATTTTCGAATACATTTCAGCTAATATCAAAGATTATCCGATATGTTTATATCCCTAACTATTTAAGTTATTATTAAAGATTATCCTATCTGTTTACATCCCTGACTATTCTTTCTCTTGCTTCCTTTTTTTTAAGATTGCCCTTGGTTCCATTATTCGTCTTTGACGTTCTAGTTTGGAACTTCTTTTTACTCATCTAATTTCATCTGACATATATTTCCTCTATATTTGTGCTTCTATATATAAGATAGCCTATAGACTACACATTTTTCCTTCCTTTTATTTAGATGAACTGCATGCTTCCTCAAAAAGGAAAAAGAAAATGAAAGATGAACTAAATCTTCAAATTGATACTAAAATTTTACTGTTTGATGGTATAGGTCTGGGTTCATTTAAATTCTATTTACCGTTTCATTCATAAGTCATTTAAAATATATATTGAGACATCCAAAACAGAGCCCTGAGGTTCTTATGAAGTTTCCTAGTAATCAAAGAGGTTACAAACCATCATGCATCTATTTGTAGGGGCGGATTCAGAAAAAAATTTAGGGTGGTTCAACATTTCGATTTTTTGTTTTAGAGTGGTTCAAAATCATAAATATTTTAAAAAAGATTCAAATTATAAGTCTATTTTTCAGAATTTTTTTCTAATTACATGAACAATTTTAAAACTTTTTTTTTCCAAGGTAGTCAGCTGACCCATTCTAAGTCTATGTAGCTCTGCCCCTGTCTATTTGGTCCATTAATTGGTAATAGTTAACACATATATCTAAAGAAAATAAGTGCACGGTAAAACCCAAAAAATTACGAAGCTATTAAAATATATAAAAATTTATCTGTTCTATATTCAAACCTGAATGCTTACAGGGGCAGAATTGACAACTAGGTCCTGACATCTAAGTCAAATATGCATCGTTTTCACTAAGAAAAGTTAACCAAGAAATATTAGCAAAACAAGCAACTAGTTAGATATATTATGCTTGCCTCTCCTGGTTGACATCATAAATATATTAACATTGTGATGTTGACACCATTGGAACTCCTCTTTATTTTGCCTTATCTTTCTCATAATATATCCAAATTAACCCAACTACACCTTTCCATTATGTGTACGTTTCTCTTCAGAACACGCTCCAAAATGTTTGGATAATATCTGATTTTGTATAAAATTAATTAGTTAAACCGAAAAAATAGGCTCTCATTTATGAAATTTAGTTGAAATTTAGTTGATAGAGGTTTTCTTTTGTATGCATTATAAAAAATAGTAATTGGATGCTTCCTGTATTTAATTATCTTAATTAAAAGGTAGATGAAGTATATGAAATAATACAAGTACTGTTAGTCTCTGTTTCACCCAAATCAAACGCTGGGATATGTTTTGACTTTTACGTAATATTAGAGCGTGCACACAAAAGAGTATGAAATTTAACATTTTCTTTTGAAAAATAAATCATGGGGAAATTAGTTTAAACATAAACTATGTTAATTAATTACAAATTTCCAATCACTCAGGCCGCTTAAACTCACAAGATCAATTTTCAAAAAAGCATATATATAGTTACCATATTCATGGATCATCTTTTCAATTGCTGTGTGTCCTAATTAACGTTCATCCTCTCATATATCAAATTTTCTCCAAGTCTAATCATCACCAGCCCTTATATATATATCTTAATGTTAATTAGTCTAGCTCTCTTACTATATATTGATCACTTTATAATATAATAAAGATAATATACATATCACTTTTGTTAGTTTGTATATTTGTGTTCTTTCCAACAATTTATATACCCTAAACTAATGATATTAATACATGAATATACAATAATGTAGGCATTTCATCAAAAGTTGAATAGAAGTACATACCATAAGCCTTTCTCCATTTCTCAAAATAAGGGAAGATATCCTTGGTGTAGTCACAAAAACCATTGATGAAGCTTGATTCACGAACCATTTTCATTTTCTTCATCTCCGACAAATTGCCAGAGAAAAGAGAAGGCGGTGGAGGACCGTCAATGCCTTGCCTTTTGAATAATTGTTGTATTTTTAGTGGAGTTAAATACCATGCAACCATCAGGACATAAATAACTAAGGAAGCAAACCCTAAAAATAAAGAAGAAAGCAACAGGTTCGCCATGCTTGCTCACACAAACAGTCTCTCTCTCTCTCTCTCTCTCTCTCTCTCTTTTTTTTTTTTGATACTTAGCAGTAGCTGCCAAGGAGCTCTCTCTCTCTCTCTCTTCCCCTATATTTCTCTCTCTCTGTCGCTCCCCTGTTTGAAAGGTAAGTAAAGTGTCTTTATTTATAGGTGAGTTCTGTTATGGAACAGCAGTAACGCGAATCGTCTAATTTTATTAATCCATGAATATATAACATGAATTTAACATTTTCATCGTTGCATTAATTTGTTTTTCAACTAAATTGCTAGACACGTACGTCGTACGATTAGATAATAAAGAAGCGCAGCCGTTCATTTTCTGATAGGCACTATTTTAATTACGAGATCTTTACTGCAGCACTATTTTAAGGGAAAAATAGTGATCCACCAAATTTTAATTATCATTCTAACGTTCATCCGTCATTCAGATCTTTTAGTTATTTGGGATGTTGATTGTTTATTTTACTATATATTGACTATATGTTTGTTTGTTGATTTGATTTATGATTTAACTATTTCATAATACAAGTTGCTGTCTTAGTTTATTTTACCTAAAACTCAATTGAATTGACCAGCCAAGTTTGTTAGGTTAAGGTGCTAAAAATTTAATTAATGTTAGTAATTAGTAATTAGTTTATGTACGCTAGGACTTAGTATTGACCATAGAACAACTCTAACTAGAAAATAATTAAACATGCAAACTTAATTTCTGAAATTAATTAATATTGACAAAAAAATTGAAATTAATTAAACTTTAGAGAAATTTAATTAACTAGGTGATGATTTTAACTTGTGAAACTTAGTTAAAAAAATTGCATCTAGGACTAGTCAAATATTTTAATGAGTTATAATTAATTCAATATATTAATTCGATCAAGATCATTTAGTTGATTAATTTAGACATTTTGCTAGCAGTTAAATAATGAAATAGCAATAAATTAGAAGTAAGAAATTCTTAACAAAAGAAATATAAAATAAGTTAATAAATAAACGAAATTAATCAAGTTACAGAAACCCAAAATTTCAATTTAGTTTAATTATTTTAAATAACGCATTATAATTTTTGTTTAGTGCTTTCTGTTAATGTAGAACTGAAACAAGCTAAGAGTAGTTCTTGTATGGATAGAAAATAAATTGTCGTTGATTATTATCAATATATTAGTGCAATCTAAGTTAACTTTGATTTCTAACAGAATTAGTCACATAATTAGATATCTTAAATATAAAAAGAATTAATTATAACTTCAAGTATTTTTGTTTGAATTTTCTACAAATACGACACTCGTATTATTATACCAAATTAGTAGGACTGCTAATGAACATGACGGTTCATGGACAAAATAGATTGGACACTATTGAACATTTATGAAATGAATTATTTCTTGGTCTTGGTTAAAGTTCAGTCCAAGTCCAATTGATAAAACTGAACTAGACTAATTGTGGACAATCATGGACATTTGATGAACAAATTGTGGACTAATTGCGAGCTCAGTGTGAATTAAATTAAAATATGTTCAAACATCTCAATAGATCAATCAAGTTCTAACTATCTGTTTCATAGAAAGAGAACTAAGTTATTCGAACGGGCATATGGTTAGCTTATGGACAACTAGTGAACATTATTCGATTATAAGATGAACTGGACATTAACAGATAATTATAAACTTGATTTAGACATAAACTTTAAGTAGCGAACTAAGCTCGATATGAATTGAAATATTAGCAGCAGTACAAATTAGTGTACGCTTGCAATATTTTAATATAATTTAGAATTATTTTATTAACAAAATCAGCTTTACGAATGGACATGTACTAAAATATACGTCTTATCGAACGTCGGTCTTTGCATTCGCATTTAATTAACTAGATTTGACGTCTCAAATATAATATAGTATTTTGTTACATGAATTAAAGTATATTTTGAGTTACACATCATTCACGTTTAGTATTTTCGTCAAAAAAAAAATTATAAATTGTTTTCAATAAAGAACAAAATAACACGGATTTTTAAATATACATGATTATTTCGCAAAAAAAATTGACAAATCGTACAAATATACTAAATTACTTTGTAAAATTTTTTTCCAGAGAAGGACACTTGCCCTTCTTGGAATTACCTGCATCCGCCCCTGCACATTTGGACTAATTTTAATATTTTATATTAAGATACTTCATTATTTATATTTGGACTTTTTTATTTTTGGTTAGTTACGAATTTGGATATTTTTTAATGTAGAAGGTCCAAGTTGAACATAATTATCAACCAATCAACCGGAGGAATATTTGATTGTCAGATTTTTTTTTTCAAGTCGATCTCGTTTTAAAAAGAACTTTTATTAAACAAAAGAGTAAGAAAGTACCCCTCATGTTATATTTTGCATTAATATCTTTAATTTTAAAATTCAAACGATAAATTAGCTAGAGAGAGGAAAATTTATTTATCAAATGATTTTAATTTCGCTAGATTAATTAGCTTTTGACTTGCAAATGGCCTAGATGTTCAACTGTAGCTAACTATAATAACTTCAATCAGATCATGAGTTCAAACTTTCATGAACACAAAATTTGCATTCCGTTAAGAAATCTTTAGTAATAGAGGATGGGGGTTTCAAAAACCATATATGTTTAAAAAAAACTTTTGAACTCTTTAAAATATAGAAAACAATATAGCATTTATATATGAAATTCGGTCATAATAATTATGAATGAAACGATAAATATAATTTAAATGAACCCAGACATATAGCTAGGGATGGCAATTTGGTCTACGACCCGCACATGCTTAATCGGCTCAAGCACTATATCCGTCCAATCCGCTATCATGATGGGTCTGATAGTTGGGCTTATGGACGGGTCGGGGCGGGCCATGGGCTGTGAAATTGTGCACATGGGCTATTCATGGGCTGATTATAATTAATACTGAAAATGATTAGACTTTACAATGTGAAATATTTGCACTATAATTAATACTGAGGTCTGAATGGATTAGCCCGATTATAATACTGATGACTGATTATGATATCAAATTACCAATCGATATCAATGTGAAATTCTGAAATTACTACAGACTTTACAATTCAGTAATTACAAACTGTACATTCAGTAATAAAAAATATATTTTATTTGATTCACTGATGCAGTGATGCATTGGAGTACTGGACGGGCTTGTGCAGGTAGCCCATTGGCCGAGTTGTGATGCTCATGGGTAGACTGGACTGCCAATTTTAAGCCCACATTCACGAGCCTAATAGATCAGATATGATATTTTTGTGAGCCGGATAAATTATGAAATATGCAAAATACTCGCAGATAAGGTTTATTGACATTCCTACCTATAGCACCAAATAGTGAAATTATAGTATCAATTAGAAGATTCAATTATTCCTTCTTTCTTTTTTTTCTTCTTGAGGAAGCTGTTCATCTAAGGAAGGAAAAATGGATGGCTTGTAGGTTATCTTACAGAGGCACAAATATAGAGGAAATATATCTTGATTAATCATATGAACAAGATGAATAAAAAGAAGTTTGAAACTACAATGTTAAAGACGAATAATGGAAGTATGGAATCAAGCATGGGCGGATGCAGGATTTTCGTCGGGTTCAAGATTTACGATTTTTTCAGAGAGGTTCGAAATGATGCTTATTTAAAAAAATACATCTTATATGGTCATTTGTACAAAAAAATCAAATACATGATCATTATTAAAAAAACTTCAAATATATGATCGTTTTTAGAAAAAAAATTCAAGGGTCCAGCTGCATCTCCTAGGTGCAAGTGGCTCCGCCACTGAAACCAAGGGCAACTATAGCACAATTATGTTTACATAGTCGTATTTAAAATTGTGCTAATTAATAAAATTCACAAATCTCACATTATCAATTGCATGAAAAAGTATGAATTGAATAATTTTTTCTTGCTATTTATTGGTTGAGGATTGATTCTACTAATCCGGTCCCTTTACACTCCTATCTTACATTTATCATGATAGGACACCACATATTTAATGCTAGAAGTATTTGTTGTGATTCTTGTGAAAAAGGTTGAACAATATATAAACTAAAGCGATCATAATCCCTTTTTTGTGTCTGCAGAAATTCTTAGATAAAATACCATACTATTTTTATTATATATATATATATTTTTGAAATGAGTAGGGAGCGCATACCACTTCCTCTGTTGAAACAAAAGAAGTAAAAATACAACTTAAGACACTTGATGCACGCTTCCACCGAAGCTGCATCACTTATGTGTTCTAAAACCCTTTACCCATTTATATTTTCATCTATACCCCTTTTTGTATTGCACTGGTACAGTAACATCTCGGCGGTACCAGTGCAGCTTTGTTATCTACTTCTAAATTTACCCTCCTTTACCCCCCTAATTATATCAGAATCCAAAAATAACGACCTTCAGACGCCTCTTGTCATAGGGCTTATTACATCACAAAACAAACGTGTATTTAAAGACACACAGAGAACAGACTGAGTAATGTTTTTATGCATAAGCAATCATTAAGTGCCCTCCATCGCCTATCAACATATCCTCTGAGCTTAAATTGAAGCAGAAGCTTTGATGTGTCCTCAATTGCCCATTATCTCCATCTCCATCTTTTATGTCCCATCCTGACCTCTGCATCCAGCTCTCAAGAGCTATTTTGCTTGAAGATTTCCATGTACCTGACCAAAAATCAATTTAATTTTTGCAGTGAATGAATTAACTTTAATTGGTTGTGTTTCTTCAAAGCAACACTTGTTTCTTTCTAACCAACATATCCATAGTGTAGCTGCACTTATTGTGCTTAGAAGTTCTGCCTCTGGGGGTTTCAAGGAATACAACAAATTGCCTAGTTCAGTGACTGAGTTAGGCATTTTTTTTTAATATGGAAACTTTGTAAAATCCACCCCCAGATTCTCTTAATATGATAACACCTGAAAAAAAGGTGATCAATGTCTTCTTGACTGATACAATATATGCAAGATACTTCTCCTACCCAACCCCTTTTAATCAAATTCATTTTAACCAAAATATTCTTTCTGCCTAGAAGCCAGAGAAAGATTTTTATTTTGAGGGGTATTCTCAATTCCCATATAATTTTATTGGAATGGTCTGGTATCCCTCCAAAACATAGCCAATTGTAGATTTGCTTGTTCTCTATTTTTTTTTATTTCTTTCCCTTGCCACAAAAGCTTGTCCATTTCATTTGATAGGGATAGCATGGGTAAATTTTTTTTGTGCAAATCTAAAAGTTGCTCGGTCTGGATTGGTGAGAGATTTCTCCTGAAGTTCAACTTGAGTTGATCACCCTGTACCACCTCAGCTACATAATCCAATTGGTTAGTGCATATAGTAAAAATTGTATGGAATTCAATGTATAGAGGCACCTCCCCACACCAAGTATCTAACCAGAACCTAATGTTTCTCCCATTTCCTGTATTCATTGTTGTGTTAATCTCAATTAAGTGCTCAAATTGTTTGATGGTCTTCCAAAAAGGAGACCAGTTTTGAGGGTTTCTGGAATTTTTGTATATTGAAGTCAGGATAAATTTCCATCTGTTGTTATAGGTTGGATCCTTCAACCTCCACAGCCATTTACATATAAGTGAGATGTTCATTATTTTCAAGTTAGTTATTCCCAAACCCCCCTGCTATTTTGGCCTGCATACATCAGACCATTTGCTTAGGTGATACTTTTTTTTTCCACCATTGTTCCAAAGAAATGAGCTTCTAATAGAGTCCAATTTTTTCCTAGTTTTAGTTAGTATAATGTGAAAGCTCATCATAAAAATTGGTAGTGAATTAAGAACACTATTGATCAAAATCAATTTGCCACCCATTGATAGTAATGACCCTTTCCAGCTCTGTAGCTTAGTGTTAAAATTTTCAATGACATGCTCCCAGTCCCTCTCCCTTTATTTTTTCCAATGGATGGGTATGCCCAAATATTTTAAGGGTCAATTAGCAAGTTTGCAACCAAATGTGACAGCTAGATTTTGTGCTTGCTCAATTGCTAGATTTATCTGAAATATTTCACATTTGGA
>CAXKVX010003492.1:0-23112 GCA_964058865.1 Eleocharis quinqueflora | reverse complement strand
AATAATGACAAATGGGTATGGTATAGGTATAGTACTAACCTACCAAAAGGTCACCTATTAGAGCATGAACTTTGCTTTTGTATGTTTATGGAGAAATTATATTAATTTACCTTCTCACAGAAGTCATCAAGATTCTTCGGATAGCCATACATCAATATCTGGTCATGCACCTTACCAGGCTTCGAGTAGGAAATGTACTTGTGGTAGTCCCATGTCGGGTTTGGTATCTCTTCCACATATCCATTAATCTTCTTCTTAAAAATTGGTATTGACCATGCATCGGGCGGCATTGTAGCCCTAATTGTGGCAGCAACTGGTACACCAACAGAACCAACCTCCGGATTGAAACCATACTTGTAGTAAGTATCCTTGAAAAAATCTTCTGGGTTCTGGATTTCATAAGGCCCATCTGTGAAATCCCCCTTTCCATCTGCAAACCCATCCCACATGGATCCTTGGATATAGATGCGGGTCCCATCCATGTACTTGCTCGGATCAGTCGAGTCAGTTGATTTTTCACTTGTAAAAAGTGGATGCATTTTCAGATAACTCTTCAGTGCATTGTTTATGTCAGATGGTGGGACCTGCTCATTTCCACCAACCCAGAGTGCCAGGCTGGCATGATTTCTGAGCAATCTTATGGTGTCTCTCGCACATAAGAGGAACAAATCATGGTCCAAAGGACCGTCAGGGTTTGAGATTGGAATGCCCCGACCATCCACATCCCCAGTTATCCAAAACTCTTGCCATACCTGCATGGAATTGATTCGATTGAAAAAAACTAACGACACGGAGCATAACCATTTTAATGTTATGCAGCTTACCAACAGGCCATAGAGATCGCAATAATAGTAGAAATCTGGCCTCTCTGCTAAACCACCACCCCAGCATCGTAGCATGTTGAAATTCATATCAGCATGAAACTTGATGTCGGCCATGTACCGCTTCTTTGTAAGTCGCAAAAGCCCATCTGACAATATCCAGTTCCCCCCTCGGATGAATACAGGCTGCCCATTCACTTTAAACAACCTACACACAAGGAAAATGACATAACTTTTATCAGTATAACTTTCATTTGTGTTGACTATTTGATCATAGCACGGCTATGGGCCAGTTCTACTGCAAGAAGAAATAAACGACAAACCTTCCACCAGTGGAACTATCAATTGTACTCTCAACTTTACGGAACCCAAAGTTATGGCTCCATGAATCAGACTCACCAAATCCCTTTACATCAACACTTATTTCAACATTGTATAGGGACTGCTTTCCCATCCCATTTGGCCACCACAAATTCGGTTTGTAGAAGAAGAGCTACAAAATAATAATTAAACAAAATTAGCAAATTAATCACTCAATTTTTCATAATCTTAGTTCAAATTCTCATAATCTTACTTAAAAATGTTAACATAGGCTGGTGAAGTAATCCCCGTTGAACAAATGTAATAAGTTCAAATAAGTTATCTCCAGCAGAGGAAACCAGTACGCCCTGTATGGTACATCTCAGATCTCGACTTCTGTTTCCCCACTGGTCCTCTAGGGTTAGTAACTTATTTTGTATTCCTGAGGTTTTCTTTTTCCCAGATAATAATAAGGGTCATCTGTACTATCTAGCAACAAAACCCATTAAGCATCAACAAGTGATTGACAATACCATATCAGTCAGGGATAACACTACTATATATGTTGTCTCTGGTTTTTACTCAACTGGGTATCTTATATTTAGTAACCTATTGAACATGTCCCTACTTACAGGAGGAAGGGTATGCTCAATACTCGATCTCGCAGGAATAGTCAACGCACTATTCTGAAAGTGCTCAACTAAGCAGATGTTCTCCTCCAATTCAGTTGTGACCTGTAGTGTGACAGTGCACTCTGCAACCCATGAGCTTTTGTTTTGAAATTCAATTGTCGTATGTAGGTACGACCTTTTAAAGTCATCAAAGAAGCTAGATACGAGGTGGGGATCAATTATCTTCACTGGCTGCACAAATCAAAGTAGAAAGTCAAAAACCGAAATGTAACTAAACAAATGAATTAGATCAGAGAAATTGATTTTGCAGTGACAAAGATACAAAGCTCACCCCAGTTACAGTAATAGACACTTCATCCCAGATCCCAGTATTCCTGTCCCTGCAAATAAATATATTGAGGATATATAAAAGCTCTTTCTTGATCAAATGAAATAGAGCATCACTAGTAACTAGTAAGTAAGAGCAAAACCACATCCCTTCAAACCAGTAGGAGATGCGTAAACTGACTATTTTTAGCAACAATATGACAACACCTCAACTTAAATAATAGAAATAAACAGAAATATAAAACTATCAAAAGGGTAGTAGATCATACCTAATTGGGCACATCCAATCCCATCCTTCAACATATTGTGTTGCAACATCTTTTCCTATCTGGCATTAACCAAATTACACCTCACTATCAATTAAGATTACTAACATGCAACCATCAGCCTCAATCCCCAACAATATAGCAAGAGGAGAAAACATAACTGACCTCGTGATCACCACCCTGGCCTCCTGCTGCTGGAATTGTACCAGGATGATCAGGAGGGTAAACTAAGACAGTCAGGAGATTACTCCCACTAGGATTAAGAATATCAGTAATATCGAGAGTGTGTCTGCGAAACATCCCTTTAGGGAGTGTCTGCTTGTGCCCATTCAAATACACCTCCGCTGAATAATTAATTGCACGAAAGTTGAGATCCACATGCTGGTTCGCAGACTGAAAAGTAAAATAGCAGATAACAATACTTATTAGTGTTTTATTGTGGGCTTAAAACAAATATTTAAGCTTCTTGATAGTGCAAGCATTGCTGTGTGATCATGTAACCATTAAAACTAGGTATTTATACTACTATTTAATAATATTATATAAAGCACGTACAATCTGGACAATCCAGTGATCACATGGTCAACACATAGGTCAAACCGTCAAAGCATTTTCTCTAAATTGTAACTGGGGTTATCGTGGTGCCGGTAGAAATGCATTTCAGAAGTGCCACCTATTTTCTCTTTGTGAAGTATACATATATCACATTTGTGACCAGCATGCTAGAGATACAATTAACTCCTATACTTCACTCTAAATATGACATATTACTGTACATCATAGTGACTTTGAATGCAGTTGTCATTTACAATTGTACGCAGTACATGCAATTGTGTCATAATATTCTGGTACTAAATAAGATAGTTACATATTATTCTACTTCTGACTTGAGAGCTACTGTTAATATTATTATTCTTTTTTTCCTGAAAATTGTTTACCAGAAAGTGTCATGTATTCTGATCATCAGTTGTTAACTATTATTTATATGTGATCAAATTCTTAACAATTATATTCCTAAATCTTCTGTTTTGCACAATTAAATTTTTGAACTTCCTGAAGTGGTAGTCTTGTTGATGCAATTTAAAGAAGTTTGTCAAATATTTGTGATCAGCTTCAAAAGTTAAACTATAAACTATGTAATTACAACATCTTATCTTTTAATTGCCTCTGTAATAAAAAAGAAAAGGTGCACATTGTATAGATATATAGGTATATTACTAGTAGTGTACAATGTGCCATACCAGTGCATGTTCAAATGTTGTGAAGAACCAAAACGTGTAGTATTCCCTTCCAGAATCCGCAATGTCAATTATCGCTTCATTGTTTAGCCCATAGAAAGGATCAGGCACAAGCTTGTTCTTCACTAGGGTTCCTAAAACACTGAATTTGAATAGTAATAAGAAGGCTGTCTCACTTACAACCGATCCTATCTGGTAATCAGCTATTCAGCTTCAATCAATTTTAAAAAAAAAATAAATAAATAAATCTCAACAAGACACAGAATGAAGAACTACCAAAGCCTGTAAGAAGTATTAAATACGCTACACTTGTGATAGCTTGCTCTCTTAATTCAATACTACTCCGGAGCATCCACTTCAACTAATCAATTTGATTGATCCAGAGGACGATGAAACGGGGAACATAGGTTCATATGTCGAATTTTGATTCTGAATTCCTAATTTGGGAACATTTGATGTAAAATGAATTACTCGAAACTTCAAACACACAAACTTCCAAATGAGGAAAAAGAGAAGCTGGGAGTAGGTTATGCTTACGTGCCAGGTACGGAGGCCTCCATCCAAGGCGCGGTGGGGCCCGACGGAGGGTGAGTGGTGGTTAGCTGCACTCCGGTGAGCGACACCTCCGTCGATCGCGCCGCCAGCCATCCCGAGTCGAACACTACCTTCTTCGCCATTAAGACTCACGCTTCTTCTCTGATCGACATTAGATCGAAAGACATTGACGATATATGAGGAGGAATTAGCGCTTGATTAAACAGATCGGAGGTTTAAGGTCTTGATTTTGAGAGAGAATCGTTGCTTCTTAGAGGAAGCAAAGACAAAGAGCGTGACTCGTGTCAGAGAAATCACAAATGGGAGTGAAGACAGAGAAACGCAATGGGGTACGCGGCATTCGCAGTAGAAATGGGAGTGAAGACAGAGAAACGAGGTCATGCGTCCTTATCTCCACACAACCCGCCAAGTGGAATTTTGCACGTGAATTCGTATATATTTGGGACTAATTCGTATTACACGTGATTAGTTGCTAATTTTTTTTTACTACTCAAACGTTTTATTTGTAATTTCTTTCCCAGCGCCAAATCCGAATTATTTTATAGAGAAGTTTAGTTATATGTTACTTCAAAAAATGTTCATATATCATCTGAATAAAACAAATTAGTTATATGTTATTAAAGTTGCGATCAATTTATTTTTATATTATCAATTTTTGTTAGGTTTTTGAACGGCGAGTCACCGTTATTACTTTGTGAAACAGAGTAGAGAGAGGTTTCAAGAGAAGAGAGAAAGTCTAGAAAGTTTTTTTTGTCAGAAGCCACAACTCTTTTTTTCATTAGCTGTTTTATCGAGTCTACTAATTTATAAACTAGACTCAATAAATATCAAATATTACAAATGACAAGAAAAATGATAAAACAAGAGGAATGAGTAAGGGACCCAACAAAACTCCTCCTCCCAACTCATGGAGCGTGTCCTTCAACCAAACCCGCCTTAACACAACAAGCTTCAAGCTTCAATGACGGTATCGACTTTGTCAACATATCCGAACAATTTTTACTCGTATGAATTTTATCCAACACTAATTCCTTCTTCTCAAGCACATCCCGAATCCAATGATATCTCAAATCAATGTGCTTGGATCGAGAGTGAAACATCTGATTCTTACTCAAGTGAATTGCACTTTGACTATCACCAAACAACACATACCTCTCTTGCCGAATACCCAACTCATGCAAGAATTTCTTCATCCAAATTAGTTCCTTGCATGCCTACGTAATGGCTATGTACTCGGCTACAGTAGTAGAGAGTGCAACACACTTTTGCAACTTAGATTGCCATGACACGGCTCCGTTTCCATAACAAACCAAATAACCGGCTGTAGACTTCCTCGAGTCTACGTCACCAGCCCAATCGACATCTGTATATGCCTCCAGCATCGAATTGTTTGTGCCATCAAAACAAATGCAATGATTGCTTGTGCCCCTCAAATACCTAAGAATCCACTTAACGGCATTCCAATGCACCCGGATTAGAAAGGAAGCGACTAACAACACCAACCGCATGAGCAATATCCAGTCTCGTGCACACCATTGCATACATCAAAGAGCCTACAACCGAGGCATATGGCACATTTCTCATCTCCTCCTCCTTGTCATCTTTAGGACAACCATCATGAGACAATTTAAAATGACTAGCAATAGGAGAGGTTACCAGAGCGAGGTTTTTGAACTGTGAGTCACCATTACTACTTTGTGAAACAGGGAAGAGAGAGGTCTCAAGGGAAGAGAGAAGAGTCTAAGTTTTTTTTTCGGAAGCCACAACTCCCATTTTTCATTAGTTGTTTTATTGAGTCTACAAATTTACAAACTAGACCTTACAAATATCAAATATTACAAATGACAAGAAAAATGGTAAAACAAGAGGAATGAGTAAGGGACCCAACAATTTTTATTTAAACATGATTAAAAAATAAATAAATCTATAAAATTCCAAAAAACTCTTCATCCTCCACTCTCCTCCTTTACCCTTCATCCCTCTCCCTATCAGATTGGAGGTAGGTACACCAATGAATACATCATTTGATTGTGTATTCATAGTTTGAATCATTGGATCAATAAGGTACACTCTCTCTTTTCTTAAATTACTTGAAGAGAAAAAAATAATAAATTATTAAATTATCAAGAGAGATGTAGTTCATTGATTTAACGATTTAAATCATGAGTGCACAATTAAATGGTGCACTCATGAGTGTACCCAACCCTAACCCCTTCCTCTTAAAATTGCACATATTACATCAAATTTGATGCTTCACCTTCATGCGAATGCGGCAAGGGTGCTAGTCCCGCCACACTCACAAACATATTTTATGAAGTACTTGTGCGAAAAATCCGCGTCACTCATTTCTTCATTCTCATTTCTCTTCAATCTCTTTCAGTTCCTCCACTTCATTCTCATCTCTAGCATCTTCTTCATCTCCTTGATTTTCCTTTCATTGACTCTAAATTTTACATCTATCACACTCACATTTAAACCCGTAATCCTTCATCAGCATTTTTTTGCCTCTCTCTATATGCTCTAGTCATACGAACAGAGGCGGATCCAGACCAAAATTAAGTAGCGGCACACTTATTAAAATTAAGCAGTTAATATTTCAGTTTGAAATTTAGCAGCGGCATCCTTCTAAATTTAGGTTATAATTTTTTGGATCCAACTGAAAATTTAGTACTCGAAAGCCTTATTTGAAAATCAAGTAGCGACACAGGCCTGATCTTGCCCATGCATATGTCCGCCCCTGCACACAAACATAGTTTATACACACCTCGCTACCCTGATCTGCTATATCATGCAAAGTTCTGAATGTAAAATGAAGATGTTCATGATTTGGATCATCAATGTAGTCAAATCAGCAGGCATTAGACAAGCAATCATGGTTAAAAAGAGAAGTTGAGAGATAAATCCCATACGCACGACCCCCAGTAACCTCACCATGTTCATTTTTGGAGCTAATTGGTTTCATCATGCAAAATAATTGACATTTTTCTTTACAACAAGAGCTGTAGTATTTTCGGGAGAGAAATGCATGGGAATGAGATTAGGAGAGATGAGGAGCAGAGCTGGAAGGGATTGAGGAGAGGAAAGAAGGGTAAAGGAGGAGAGGAGAAGGATGAAGGATACTTCGAAAATTTATAAATTTTTTTATTTTTTTATTCTGATTAATTAAATAAAGATAATGACATAACAAATTTAATGACATGTAACTAATTTGTTATTTTATATTAATATTTTGAGAAATAAACGTTTTTATAGGGACATATAACTATATTTTTCTATTTTCTAATAGCAAAACTTCACCATTCTGGGCATAGAGGATCCTATGGGAAATCGGTGGCATTGTTTCTGTCTAAGCATATACCGCATGGCGGTAGGAACGTGATCTGGTGTTGCACGGGACGGTATAGCGTAGCATCTGGGATTTTCACTGATTGCATCAAGATTCGTGTCAAAGTATAAATGCCCTCCTGATTTCCATCTGTGGCGGTCCATCGGGAAATTGGCGATTGATCCGGACCATCCATTTGCTATTGCATGCTACTGCGCTACAGCAGATCGGGGTCCATGGCGGTATGGACAAGGCTGAGACCTGCCATTTTTGTGAAGAGAAACATCTTCATTTGAAAATTTTTGGCGGAGCTTTATAAAGATCAAAAAGGTCACGGTCGCTTTTAAATTTATAAATTTTAAAAATATACATTTGAGTTATTTATAAATTTATAAATTTTAACGATCCAGATCTAACTATTCAAATTATTATTTTATTAGGTGAATGTATGGGAGCACCCCTATTTTTTAATCAATTTCTATTTAAATCACAAATATAATTCCCGCTTAATTAAAAAGTCATCTCCTATTTTCTGGATCAACTTTTGTTAATACAATTAATTAAAAATTTAATGATCCCTTTTAATTTTTTTTTTCGAGCTCCGCTACTATGTGAAAACCAACCGCTTTATCAAGTTCCTCGTTTAGTGGAGATGAGATCAAACAAGGATACCTTGTTTGAGAGAATTCTTCATTTGAGTTAATCAGTTAATGCAATGGCTGAGCAAGTTTTCCAGTCCGAGAATCGAAGCTTACTGCAGACAGCTCCGCAGTTACAGAGATTTACTTAAAATCTGTTATCAACAGCCATGATTGATGTCGTTGCAATCGATCTCAAGGCGGAGCGAGTGTTCTTCCGAGGAGGATGTCGAGCTGACTGCTGTGTGATTACAGGGATTTACTAGCAGTCGGGTATCAGCAGCCAAGATTAGTGTCGTTTGATCTCGACCAAGGTAGAGCTGCAATTGAAAATAGATCTCATTGAAAAGGTTCATGGTTTGATTTTATACAGGATTACAGACAAGATCAGATGCGGGTAATAAGCGCAGCGCTGAACAAATAAATGAATGATCTGAATTCTGAACCATGCATGAGTGACATCAGATGACAGAGATTTAGAAAGCACAACCCTGCTTTCAATCAGGAATAACAGCAGATACAAATCCTCAGTTAGTGTACCTCTTTCTTTCTGTACTACATACTGGCGAAATCCTAAATCTCATCTGTCACACCTCTATTCATGAAACATTCTACTAGTAAAGTTCCTGTTTTAGAAATGTTACGGTGCTGATGACTGATGACCGCATAATGAATAATATTTTTTGAGTAGAAGTAAAGAATGTGTTTGAAAATTGGAGCCACTGATCAAGAAAGGAAATTCTGTGTGTAACCTTTTGTTTTGTAGAGAGGAGAATTTTTGTTTTGAACCGTTAGATTGAAGATTAACGGTTCAAGTTAATAATACAGAAAATACTCTTGAATCATATAGTTAACGGTCGAACGTTGATCTTTAATCTAACTGTCCATATCATGTTTTGCAGAGAGCGGAGAAAAAAATACCCACAGGGGATGTAATGTCTCGGATTTGGAAATTACAAGTTAGAAGACAGAATTTAAACTAATTTCACTCAAGTTTGAAATTTGAATAGGAGATTTTATTAACGATGAACAATACAGTAAAAAAGTAACTAAGAAGAGAAATTTCTGATGTAAAATAAATGGGATCCAACAACGAATTCCCTCCCTAAACATGTTCTTATATTTATACAAATAGCTTATTACTGTTAAGTAAAATAAAAGCAGTAAATCTTCAGCTCGTAAGTCGTAACACAGTAGAAAAGCAACGGCCAATTCACTGTTTCAAACAAACTTCTTATCCTTCCCTCCAGTTAACTCTAGCCTGAGGTCTCCATTCCTAGCACAGAATCAGCTCTGTTCCCTCTCAAACTGGACGGGTTGATATTGTTTGTTTGTGACGGAAATTTTTCATAGTGTCTCAGAACAAACTTTTTCAGTAGAAATGGCCAAAGGCACCTTGAGAATTTCACAGTGGGTCAAGGCTACAAGTAATATTTGCTATCCTAAATTTTTTCATTTTTTTTCAACTCTTATGTATTTCTTTTAAGGTTACAGTACAAATTTTATACTTTAGAGACGAAGTAATAGTTGTGCCTCTAAAAAATCTTAGAAATACAAGTATTAGTTGGGTCTTTAAACTTAAAAATTTTAGGAACGAAGTAATATTTTTAAGAGCCAGTTTGTCTTATCTATTAAAAAATATTCTCTGATCCTTGTGTAAAAGTTCCGTTTGTGACCCGTTACACAGTTGTTCTGAGCCTTCAGCTGTAACTAAGGAACAACCCACTATTCCGGCCCTCTGCTTAATAATTCCCTTACGTGTCAGCCCAACTTCAATTTCAACGGCTATTATCTCATTTGAACAGTCAGTCAGCAGCTGCAATGCTGACAGAGGATACGGTTCCCACTGATCAAGGCCAGTAAGTCAGACTGACATGGGCCTCGTTAAAAGATTTCAGAGAAAACAAGACAATATCAATATGGCGAATCCGAATCCTATGCGGAACAAAAATTGTTCCGCAGAGAGGAGAACATTGCATTCGAACCATTAGATTGAATCAGACGGCTGATTTTTCATCTCCATGCAAACATTTCTGGAAAATAAAAAACATTCTGCCCGTGAACTGCCCGAACTGTCCGATAGCTCCTAGATATTTTCTCCAGGAATTGTCTCGACATTAGTTTTATTTCATTTCCTTTGTTGCAGCGAAAGAGATAGAGAGATCGAGAAAGGAACAAAGATCGAGCAACTCTCATTCTGATTGAGCAAGAGAGGAGAGTCGTGGAAACAAATGAATTTTGTTTGAATTATTTTCCCAATCTATTTTCTTTGTTGCTCTATGTGATACCAAACTTTTTTGCTGATACAATACAATATATACGATTGAGCACAGTATCAAAGTCGTACCAGAGTGAGATTATGCGATTCTTCAACAGCGATGTCAATGAAGGATAGGATTCTCGCGTTTTTTTCTGATGGAGACAAACATAAATGGATTTGGCCAAGGGTAAAATGGATTTTGAGGATTTAGTTCTCGCTTTCTGTATTGTCTGTTCGTTTTGGCATAAAGGATTTGGAAAACAATTTTAATCGGAATAGAAAAAACTGAAGGAAAAGCATATTGTTTTTGTTGTATTCAGAGATGAAGCTTTCTTAAGTTCTCTTTCCGCACATCTCCTCCTCACTCGCACCTTAATTTTTTACACGAACAACAATATGGTGGCTTCCCATCGACAAATTGTCTATGCAACAAATTGTCTCTTCAATCATGGTGGAACACAAAGGTTGCGAAGCAGGAGATGTTGGTGCGCATTGGTTTTGCTCCACTACGTAAACATCACTTCTTCAAAAGATAGGTAAAGCTAAATCCTAACTGTTAATTTAAATGAATTAGATCAAATAGGGAGCAAATTGAATAAGAAAGACTTTTGCATTACTTGACTTATGATTTTTCTGCTCATTTTTTTCATCTTCAGTCCGTGTGTGCGAAATATTAGGGAATCATATACTGATGCTTTGTTGCCATGCTGATACTGGTACTCTATTGAGAGCATATGCTGATATGGTAAAATTGAACCAATTTGTCAAAACTCGATCTCATTAATAGCTGCATCTAACTATTCGCTTTCTTTTTGTATTAGTGTTTTAGGCATAGATTCACATAATGAAGAATACATTGACATGGAGGCATTGGTAAGGAGAAGCAATAGTCAGAGGAAGATGACGTTGAAGTCAGCTTCATGTAGCTTAATAGTTACCTTTACTCTTTGCACTTTTAGCTATTTTAATCTTTGTTTAAACTTTGTTGTTTAAAGCACTATCATTTTAAATGTTTGTTTCACAATTTAGGCACAGAAAGCGGTACTGATGAAGTGTGGTTGGTTTATGAGTGCAGCAATGTTTTCAATTGAAATGCAAGTTTTATTTTCATTGTGTTATACAAATTGGTCTGTTTGCAATAAATATTTTCAATGAAGTTTTCTATTCTGATATATATTTTTGTATGCTTTATATGTATCTTTGTCTAAGAATTTTACATAAAGTTAGAAATTAATTTTTAATAATTTCATGAAAGAAGAATTTGTATCAAATTAAGGAATAAATTATTCAATTTAAAAATATGTACAACTTTTGTCAAAAGAAAACGAAAGATGCAATGAGTTTCCATGTGCGCACTTCTATCAAAAGTTTTCATTTCCGTATAATAAGTGAACAAAGGGAAAGAATTTGGTGTTTTCAGTTCTGCATAAACGAAAACATATAAAATATTTAATCTTTTCCTCAGATTTGTCTTTTCAGTTAACATCACTTTTCCAAATCAATTCCACACAAACGAACAAACTCTATACAGAAGTTTTGAGAACTGAAGGAAAAGCATATTTTCTCCGCAAACAAAGAAGACCTTAGGCTGTCCTCCAGGTCATTAAATTGGAAGGAAGGGAGAGTAAGGAAGGTTAGGGAAAGAAAATGAAGGTAAGGAAGAAGGAAAGAAGTTAATTGATTACTTGCTCCAAGTTTTACAGATACAAAGGAAGGAATAAGATTTGGGAGGGAACGAAAATGCCGCTAACCTCGTCTAACTTCTGATTTGGGAGGGAACGAAAATGCCTAGCAGAATGGAACATCTTAACCTCTGTTCCCTCTTCCTTTCTTCGCTAGAACCGACAGGAGCAAGTAAACTCTTAAATTTCACCTCACCTCCCTTTCCTTTCCTTTCGATTTCACGCGGTGGAGCATACCCTTAGCGTTTTTTTCAGGAAATTAAGTTTGAACCGTCCGATTCAATCTAATGGTTCTGATGCAATGTTCTGTTCCGCAGAGGATTCGGATCCAATATGGCGTAACACTTAGAAAGGATGCTTATCACAAAAAGAGAATAATCCAAATAGGAAGTACGTACTTCTGACTTCTGAGCCCAAAGAGTGTGCGGGGGGCAATTCATGATATATTATTGTGCGAACAATTAAGGGCCTGTTCTGGTGATCCGTCGTCATTTTCGTGCGCACAGTTTTATGGAAAGATTTTATAATAAATGGAATTCTGTGTTTTAAAAAACGGAATGCGTTCGACGGTCGGAGAATGTATCGCTAACAATCAGTCATTATATGATAAATAATCGTATATTTGTGAATGATTTGGCATTTATATTTTAATATATATAAATATTAATAAAATAAATTATTTGCATATTTAAGAATATAATATTTACTAATTCTAATTTAAATTTTAAATAAAATTTTAAATGTATGAGTTCGACAGTTGTATAATAGAACATTAAATTTATATCAAGTCATCTACGAGAAAAAATATAATGATTTGTAATATCGAGAAAATACGGAGAAAACGATGATTAGACGTTGTAAATTGGACGATCAATAGAAATTTTTGGACGATTATACGTTTCCAATTAGAAAATAACCCCCATCAGCTATTCTAACGGTTTGATTTCCTCCAACAACTAATTAGATGATTATTTGACAAAAAGGAAGGTTTTTTAACAAGAAATAAATTGAAGGAAATTGGAATGAGGATGTCTCTATTGTGCACCTCAGTTTCAACCTTCCAAAGCATCTTAAATCACATCATAGTAGTTACTTTAGAAAAAATAGAGATATTTTACCAATGGTATATATTTGAGAATAGTTTATACAATAGCTTTTATAACAATTATTGTTAATTTATAAAAGTCCGATATTGTCCCGCTAGCAATAAGATTCTATTATATTTTTTATTGACAAACAGTTAGGATTTTTGTGCTAATTGAATTTGTATATTATTGGTTCCAATTAGCTCATATCAATTTATGAACTCATCAAGAATATTATCTTGAATTAGACATTTCGAGGTTCAAAATTTTGTCAGTATGACAGTATGGCTGCATATATTTTCTTATTTGTTTAACAGACCTCTTTTGTATATAAAAGACGGCATTGATAATGTTCTGAGCGAAGGCATGAGCTGGTGTGATTAGGACGGACAACGATATTTTTTTACTTGTTTATTATATTTGTATTATATTAGAATATGACGAATACGGATAAAATTTATTTTTCGTTGATTAAATTAGAAAGAATATGAATAAAGACTATTACTAGTTATTATTCGATAGAATAAATAAAAATATTAGTAGAAAAATAGATAAAAATAAATAAAATATTTGCATTTTAATTTGATTGTTTCGATAAAATAATTTGAGTTGGAACCGATTTATATATATTTATATTTTTATAATTATGTAGAGACATTTTTGTATTAAATAAATAATTTTTTATAGTTTATTTTAGAAAAATAGAAAAATAATATTTATACAAATATCGTCCTTTAGTTGTTCGTTATCCTGTAATTTTGATGGGTAAGCTAAATTTTAACGGATAAGAATAGTATACAAGTAAGGCCAATTTCAAGTGATTATGCGTACAATAAATACCTCCATCCGCCCTGTTTCGTATCCATTGACAACCCTAGCTGTAACTGTGTGATCTGATGGGACTTATTATCAGTAATGATTTCAAGAGAACAAAAATGCATCCAACCTGAGCAGGACTGTCAAACACACTAAACTGTGATGCAAATACTTATTTGCGTTAATCGCTGTGTTTTAAGAGCGTAACGATTTTCTCTTACGTGTTACATTGTGTTTAATAAACGTAAGGATTTTTGCATTTAATGTTGCACTTAAATTAACGGTCAAAATGTAAAAAATTCTCAACTTTTTAACGTCTGCTAATTGCACAAGAGAACCAAAAATTAGGAAAGAACTTTGAAAATACAATTTTTTTACATGAAGCATAAAAAAAACCAATCCAGATTACAACCTCTATGCTCAACCAAGATCTCAAATTACATTCTCAGTTTTTACTTATCTCAGCCAATGGCTAAAAATTAAAGAAAATAAAACATTGAAACACATATGTCAACATTGAAGGTCGCTGCTTGATAGCCAACAAGCCAAATAAATCATTTCTCCATGCTTCATCCTCAATAGCGCAATATGGAATCAGATATTGTTGCTTCATCAATGGTCTATAATGGATCACCAACTTGTTCACCACTTTCTGCAGAAAAACAAGATGAAAATGTAATTATGTAAGTTACTAAGTAAAATAAAATGTTAATAAAGTGAAATAACTCTCAAATGTGAGGTTGCCCGAGATCGAAGCACGCAATCAATCGTGAGCACAAATGAGAGCTTCCATACTCTCAACATTCAAAGAGTATCACTGATGACAGTGTTCTACCACAAGTACTAATTTTGCTTACGAAAATAGGGCCGTATGGCCGAAATCCTCCTAGGTTTAAGGAAAAAAGACAAACAAAATCATTAGATTTCCAGATAAGGGGACCAAATTGTATTGCCACATCACTCATGGGTCGATAGGCTGAGATTTCATTCGACAATGTCTGAGGCATCGTGCGAGAGAGAAAGAGAAGGAGAGAGAGAGAGAGCAGGAGAGACGAAGGGAAAAGAGGGAGAAAGAAGAGAGCAAAGCGACACGTCTAGTACTAGGAGCATTTATGTCTCTACAGTTCCGTCTATTTCAACTCCGCAATTCAAATTATTCTACATTTGAAGAATACTAAACGTAAAAAAACAATTAAACGAAAAAAAATCAATAATTTGCATTTACGTTGCGTTTAATTAAATAAACCATCGAAATTTACATTTAACATTACGTTTAATTAACACAATCAAAATATCTTCCGTATAATATTGTATCGTTCGCGAACAAAATGTAAAACCTTCAAAACACATTGCTTTGACATTTGACAATTCTAAATCTGAGAAAGAATGCTAAATATACTAATCCAAAAAAACAACAAGTACTAATTTCTAAGCCCAAGGTCTGCTCATGAATCACGATCCTCTTCAGACCATGAACTGAAAATGTCGTCCTTGGGAAATTAAAATTGCTGGAATAAAACAACAATTAAGGGCCACTTGCCCACTTCTGTTCATCCGTGATGCTTCTTTTTCATTTTATGGATATATATACATATGAGGAGGGATTCGTAAGACCGTAACCAACCATCAATTTCGTAGTTGCTCGCAATCGCTCCATCATACCAAGTATGAATCGTCAATTCGGACCGTTGAAAATATTCTTCATACTAATGTAGACTTGGAGATCAAATTTTATATTTTTTGGAATTTTTTTACTATTTTATCGAATGGTTGAAAATTAGATGCTTGTAAATCGTTAGATAAATAAATTTTCATCCATCCGATAAAATAGTAAAAAAATTCAAAAAAATGTAAAATTTCGTTTCCAAATCTATATTAATATGAAAAATGTTTTCAACAGTTCAGATCGGTCATTTACATTTGCTACCATGAAGCGGTAACGAGCGGTTGAAAGTTTGGCGGCTGCGAATCCCTCCTCTATATATATATATATATGGTTTCATGACTGATTTTTGTGCAGCGTTCTGAGTGAGGACTTATTTTTTCTTAAAAAATAAAGATTCGTGACAAAGACTAGAAAAGCTGTCAAAGTTACGGAATTTTAGAGATTCTTATGAATATTATTTTCGTGCATTAATTTTTCTTGTTAACTTTTTATCGTTTGAATTAGTGTTAAATGAAACAAAACATATAAATTTAAAATGCAAAGGCATCAATAATTATGCAGATCGGTTTAAACGATTAGAATTTGATTTGATCATTAAATTTTTTGGTTAAACTCACCAATTCCTTGGTGACCTTAAGAACACCGTAATTTACATAATATAATACGTTAAAATATCCTTTGAAGATTGAACATTTCTACAATGATTACGATAATAAATCTTTCATTAGGTTTAAGCATAGTTGAAACCGACATCGATAGTTTTAACTAGGACTGTCAATGGATACGATACAGATTGGATGGAGTTATTTTTATATTCGTACTCATTTGAAATTATTCTTATTCACATTATATTCTTATCCGTTAAAATTTGACTTACTCTTATTCTATCATTATCTGTTAAAATTATTGGATAACAAACCGGTAACATATGATACATATAATACTAAAGTATAATATTTTCCAGTTTTACAAATATATTATATTTTACACAAATACACCTAAAATCAATATTTTTCATAAACACAAGCACAACACTAGAGCAAGTAGAGCCTATACATTAAAGAGAGAGAAATAATATATAATGCAAAATATTAAACTAGCGTTATAATTATACGAATAGTTTTTGAAAATAATTAGACGAGAAGATGATAACATTAAACAAGTAATTAGTTGGATGATATTAATTATGATAGAATCCAAGAGACAAAAAAATAATATCTGTTGAAAATTAAGAATTTTAATGAAAAGAGATCAATTAATTAGATGGTCAAAATTTATATTACTAATTGATTATTATCTTTATAGTCTTTAAAATATAGCATATATATTTATTTATATTTATATATGTATTTTATATTTACTCTATAGAATAACATGTACGGAATAATTTTGATCCTTATCTGTTTAGCTAATGAAATAATCTTACGCATATCCATATCTGAAAAGCTAATGAAAAATCTTACTCATATCCATCTTATCGAATACGATACAAATCGGGTAAAAGAACAAAAGAGTTTTGTTGACGGTGCTAATTTTAATGTACTTCTCATAGTTTTAATGTACTGATTACTGAATAAACTGACCTTTAGGACTGTCAACGAAACCCTTTTATTCTTTTATCTGATTCGTATCATATTCGATAAGACGGGTATGGGCAAGACTTTTTTTCTTAGCTTATCGGATATGGTTATGGATAAGATTTTTTTCGTTAGCTAAACAAATAAGGGTACATGTAAGAGCTTTCGTACATGTCATTATATAGGATAAATATAAAATAATACACATATATATACTCTCTTTTAAAATCTGTAAAAATATTTAATCTATTAGTAATTCTAGAAGATCATTTAATTATTTGTCCTCTTCTCGATAAAACTCTTAATTTTAATAGAATATTAACATTTATCTCTTGGATTCTATCGAAATTAATTTCATCCAACTAATTATTATTTAATGCTACCATCCTCTCATTTAATCATTTTAAAAAACTATAAGTATAATTAAAATTCTAGTCTAATATTTCATATTATATATTATTTTTTGTCGTTAATGTATATGCACTACTTGCTTTCGGGTTGTGCTTGTGTTTATGAAACATATTAATTTTAGGTGTGTTTGTGTAAAATATGGTTTATTTATAAAATTAAAAAAATATTATATTAATATTACCCGTATCATTCAGTACATGTTCGTTACCTTATTTTAGCGGGTAAGGATAGAGTAAGAGTAAGTCAAATTTTAATGGGTAGGAGTAGGATATGTGTAAGAGTAACTTCAAATGAGTACGAGTACAAAAATAGCTCCATTCGACCTGTATCTTCCCCATTGACATCCCTGTTGACCTTAAACATTGATCTGAGGGGAAAATTTTGGAAAAAAATAATGAAAAATTGTTTTGAGTTGCACATTATGAGATTTCATTGTACGAGGATTATTTCCTTAATTGTTGGGGAAAAGTCACTAGGTTTAAGTATTAATACTTGTAGGAATCCTATATAAAATATTTATAAAAGAGTGAACTATTTTTTTCTAATTAATTTTTATATAAATTAGAGGTACGCTTGCGTTTTGCACGAAAAAATTAAATTTTAAACTTCCAATTTACAATGACAAATTATAATAAACCGTTTAAATAATAAATAAAAAACGAAAAAAGCAACAACAAAAAAGTTACTACAGTAAAATCATTATAACAACTATGTTCAACCTTCATATACGTAGGTTTAGCTATTTGAAAGATGAATTGTTATATTATGTTTCTCTTGCAAATTTTGTTTATGTCCTCCATTTTCATAACTTTTGGATCTTTTCTATAACAAATCAAACTATATTGATAGACATGACATGAGGCAAAATATTTAACAAATAATTCAATACTGGTTTTGTTTCTATGCATGTCGGAAAGAACATCGTAAGAAAACATCTTTGCAAAATTCACCGACAAACAACCAATAACATAGAGTGATTTGTACCTTGACAATTATTAGTAGTCACAAATAGGGCCGCTAATGAATGAATTTCAGTCCATTTTCAGTTCAGTCCGCTGATGAGGTGTTGAAGTCCATGACCAAATCAATGCGCCTATAATTATCTACTCATATTCAGTCTATGTCCAGTAATCTTATAATCGAATAATGTCCACTATTTGTCCATAAGATAATCACGTGGATCTGATTTTGGACACTATAGTGCACGATTCTCTTTAAATTGAAAATTTTTCATCACTATATTGAATAACTTAGGTTTCTTTGTGCGAATAACTTAGTTCTCTATATGTGAAACATAGATTTAGAACTTGATTAATCTATTGAGATTTTTAAACATATTTTTATTTAATCCCACATTGAGTCCACAATTAGTCCACAATTGTTCATAGTTTGTCACAATTAGTTCAGTTCAGTTCAGTTTTAGCAATTGAACTTGGACTAAACTTCAATTAAGAGCAAAAGAAATAGTTCATTCCATAGATGTTCAATAGTGTCCAGCCCATTTTGTCCATCAACCGTCTTGTTCATTAGCAGCTATAGTCACAAAAGGCATATTAGGCATCCGCATCTAGGACCAAATTCATGTTTTCTCAATGTGAGCTGATATAGCGATACACATATCGCTCAGCATATTAAAAGAATTATAGTCCATATTATTTGAGTTATTTTGTACTGAAAATATTTATACACGTTATTTATTTTATAATGCATGTTATTTTGTATCGAAAATAGTTATACATGTTAATAACTTTTTAGTACAAAATAACAGTACAATAACTTTTTAATATGCTGAACGACATGCATATTCACAAGCGTATCACCCACATTTTCCATTCCAAAATTAAATAGCATTTTTCAAACCTTGAATCACTGAATCAGGAATCGAATTCATGCGGCAACACATTGGGCACAACCTGCGCGCTAGATTTTTACTCGGTAGTTAATTTCGACCGTTCATTCTCTGTATCGTTTCGTGCAACACCAAATTGGAAACATGTAGATAAGTGAGATATGAGAAATCCATGTTCTATCATACGAGCTGTTGACGCAACAACGTTTCGTCGTTTTTACTTCGTGATAAACGAAATAAAATAAATTTTTCGTTTCGTCATGAAATGAAAATAAAACGAAACGATATGAACAAAAACGAAGCGGTTAACGAAAAAAATCATTTCGTTTAAAAATTATAGTGCAAAATATCATGAAATTTCACATTTCATTTATTTTGTGACAAATGAAACAATTTCTGTAAAACGAAACGATAAACGAAGTAAAATTTTATTTCGCGAACGAAACAAAACAAAACTGAACTATTTCGTGCCGTTAGACAGCCTGTCAATTGTCATAATAGGCTATGGCGGCCCATAACACGAGGTCCACATAAAATAATAACAAAATCACACCATAAAAATAAGTTACAGAACTTACCATAGTATATTTATGAAGATGCAAACCCATCAGTGAGAGGCTGAGAGCTGTTTTTTTGTGGTGCAATATTATGACAGTATCCATTCTGATCACATTATACAATGTACACTCAGCATGTCAACACAATCAAGATCCTCCTGGAATCATATAAAAGATACAATTTCAGGTAAATGTAAAATTTTCATGGACACAATTAACCGTTAGTATGTGAGGTTTGATGATTGGTGCTTGATCAAGCACATAGCTTAGTTCTATATATATATTAGCATTTGATGAACTTTTCATGGACAGAATTAAATGAATTTGTAATGCTTTAATTATTGAGGGGATAACATGTAATTAATACCTTAGGTTAAACATCTCTTCAAGTTAGCACACAAACATTGGTAGGAACAATTGTTTTTTACAGTCTGACAGATTATAGTATGGTATTGTGCCTACTTAAACGTGCACTATTGACATTACAATACATCTCTGGCAACACAGTTTATTCACATAGGGTCCGTTTGACAAATCAAGGAATAACACTAGAAGAGTGGTAGAAGAGTGGTAAGAATAGAATAGTGTGATTTTGTAATAGTGTTAGAAGAATGTATTCTTGATTATTCGGAAGAACAAAATTGTCGTTTGGCAAATGTCATTTGGATTAGTAGAAATGTTGATAATTATGTTAATAATATGCGTTATTATAAAATAAAAAATAAAAAATATTAATAGTAATTTTAAAATTATTTTAATAATAATGATAATAAAATATTATTAATAAAATAAAGTATATATAATATACTAGAGCATGGCTAAAATAATATGCATAGTACATCACATAACGTACTATGCGCCCATTTGTATTTAATTTGGTCATTAAATTGATATTTAAGTTGCACAATAAATTCTTCATATCAAAATCTTGTAGGAAATAAAATTTCGTGATTTTTAGAGCTTTCTTGCTATTTTTTAAATATTTTTTAAAAACAGCTCAAAAATGGCACTTTTGTAGTATTAAATCTGGACTGTTTTTAAAAAATAGCTAGAAAGCTCTAAAAATCACGAAATTTGATTTCCTACAATATTTTCATATGAAGAATTTATTGAGCAACTTAAATCTCAATTTAATGACCTATATCTATATGCATAGTACAAAATGGAGTGTACTATGCATATTATTTTAGCCATGCTCAATATACTAAATTATTTTAAAATAATGAAAAAATAATAATAATTAACAGTAACTATTAATATTTTTTTAATAATAAGGACAATATAATAATATTAATAACAATAAATATATATAATATATTAAAATATTATTAATTACAAATATAATACAACATAATAACATAATCATGATAATAATCACCTTGATATATAAATTATAATTATTTGCATTATTTTAAAATAATAATAATAATAACAATAATAATAATATTAAATAAATTATATATGATATACTAAAATATAATAATAATAATAATAAAAATAATAATATAAAATATTGTTAATTACAAATATAATATAACATAATCAAATAATAATGATATGGTATATAATATATTAAAATAATATTAACAATAATAAAATATTAAAATAATAATTAACATAATCAAATATTGTTAACATAATTAAATAATATATTAAAATAATATTAATAAAATAATATAACAATAAAATATTATTTTAATTATTATTGTTAATTATTATAATATTATTTTTAATATTATTTTAATATATAATATTTTAAAATAATATAACAATAAAATATTATTTTTAATATTATTTTAATATTATATTATCGTTAATTATTATTTTAATTATTATTGTTAATATTATTATTTTAGTATTTTATTATTGTTAATTACTGTTAACATAATCAAATAATAATTTAAAATAGTATTAAATTGTTAATTACATTGCAAATTTGATTGCTTAGTCATACGGAACAGTGTATTCCGGTATTCCATCTATATGGTGGTATACCGGAATAGCCTATTTTACCACTATTCTATTCTATCCAAACGCGTTTGGCAAAACCAAATTGTTGGAATAAGCCTCTATTAATACCGTGTTGCCAAACAGACCCATAATTGATGAACTATGCAAAATACGGAAAAGTTAGGTGGCTCCAAAAAAATTATCTGCAGCATTGTTTGTGTCCTAAATAGTTACTCTGCATCCGTAACCATGTAAAAAAAATGTATCTATTTGTTCTAAATAATATAAGTCAATTAATATTTTGTTCCATTAAAAACACACTGTTGATTTCAGAGAGAAAGAAGTACCTCAAAGCTTAATGATGTATAAGCTCATGTTTTTATTACAAATTACGAAATGTGCGAATGTATGCAACCAATCATTAATTCAATAATTGGTTAGTACAATGTCGAACCATTGATTAAAACTGGTCAATTGACGCCTTAACAACGAAAGATTTGAATAAGTCTTGCTACCGACTTGTGTTCCCTATTTGTCCCTCCTCAATTTCGTCCTTACTGTATACACAACACCTTAAAAAAAATCAATGCCATATACATATTGTCATCATGTCATGTGGCAACTTAGTTGTGGCGATTGATATATGCGGATTGTATTGTGGAGCACATGTACAAAGAGAGATACAAATTAACAAATAAATATAATATAGTAGTAAAGATAATAACAATAATACAATAGTAGTAGTGTAGTACGAACAACAACAGTAATAATTAATAACCGTAACAATAATAATATTATAAAAAAAATGCAAAGCTCATTGTACAACAAGTCCAACGATATATATGTTGACATGAATGTAATTTGAAATAATTTGTACGATAAATCTAAGAGATTTTACTATTATTTTCTTATCGATCATTGTAAATTAACAGTACGATAATACTAAATGATTAATGCAATTTGTATTTTTAAGCATACTTGTATGCATGAAGGACTGTTAATATATTTGGAAGTGAGGCTATGATACTTTATAAAGCACTAGTCAAGCAGTCTTTTTCCTCTGTAACTTCAGTTTCAAGATTCAAACGATCGATTCAAATTGTTGAACGTGACTTCATATTAAAAAAATTTCACAGATCGAATTTTATATTTTTAGA
>CAXKVX010003491.1:0-19561 GCA_964058865.1 Eleocharis quinqueflora | reverse complement strand
GCATGGCTAAAATAATATGCATAGTACACCACATAACGTACTATGGGGTCATTTGTATTTAATTTTGTCATTAAATTGATATTTAAGTTGCTCAATAAATTCTTCATATCAAAATCTTGTAGGAAATAAAATTTCGTGATTTTTAGAGCTTTCTTGCTATTTTTTAAATATTTTTTAAAAACAGCCCAGAAATGGCACTTTTGTAGTATTAAATCTGGACTCTTTTTAAAAAATATTTAAAAAATATTTAAAAAAATAGTAAGAAAACTCTAAAAATCACGAAATTTGTTTTCCTTAAATATTTTCATATGAAGAATTTATTGAGCAACTTAAATCTCAATTTATTGACCTATATCTATATGCATAGTACGTTATGTGGTGTACTATGCATATTATTTTAGCCATGCTCTATATACATACATATATATATATACATACATATATATATATATACATACATATATATATACATACATACATATATATATACATACATACATATATATATATATATAAACTAATAGCAACTTTTAATTAGAAAGATATAATTTTCATAGTTATTGCCTTTGTATATATTAAAAATATACTTTATGAATATATAGTAACTAATAGTGACTTTAATTAGTTGAAAAATAATTTTCAATAGTTGACTATATGAATAAACTTTGTTTAGTATTTACTAAAAATTTTAGAAAAATATTAAATATCTTTCATACTATATTTAATCTTAACCGAGAATCCTTTCAAAATAAAGAACTTTTATTTTTTCTTTTATTAGCATAAATACTAATTATAGATAACAGTTGAAATTTTATATTCAATTAAGATAATTATAGTATTAGTTTGGTAACTATATTAATTATAATTATATAATGCTTCCTAATTTAAATTATATATATAATCTTAATTATAAATAATTATAGCTATTCCTAAAATCAAGATTTGGTACAAAATTTTGATTTTACATATAATGGCACAACTAAAAATACCAAATCTGAAATTTCTGGAAAAATTAGCACAATTTGCATGTCTTTGCGTCTGCAAAGAAAAACCTTGTGGACTCAAAAAATTCTTCCCTGTCAATTCAAGTTTTTGTGCCAATTTTAAAATTTGAAAATAGGCAAAATTTCATTTCTGCGGACGCAAACAAGTTCCTGTAAGTTCAAATTTGGTTTGGAAAAAATTGCCAAAATCGATTATAATTTCTTGCGCCCAAAAATGGGTCTTGCGGTCACAAGATAAAATTCAAAAAAATTCTCTATTTAGAACTTTAAGCCCTAAATTGTTGCATATATTTCCAAATTTCAACTTTATTTACATAATTAATTATTTTAAACATTATTAAACCAAAAATTGAATGATATCTATTTAAATCGCATAAAATCGAGGAATTTGACAAAACTAAAATTTTCAATTTAAGAATATTTAAAATAATCAAATAACAAATACAAGACATCACAAAATCTTTTGCAACAATTAGAATTCGATATATTTCCTGAATATATCTTAAATAACGCAACATAAGTGACTGTGATACCACTTCTTGGTACAATTCAATAGTTGTAGTTCTAATAAAATCTTTGTGCAATTATTTAAGAACGTAAAAATAAAGAGAGCGAAAGCATTACTTACTTTCCATTCCTACAGTCTACCTTGTACACGAGTCTCTTGATCATGGGTCGTTTGGAGATGGCTGAGTAGCACCGAGTTGTTCTAACGGATCCTTCCAAGCAGTTACCGGTGCCAATCCTTTTTTCGTGGTCATGAATGAAATTGATAAGTAACTTTATGTAATGGAAGGGAAAGTGGATGCTAATCACAGCACATGTGCCTATAATTTTGGTTTTTTGATGCTGGTAATACTTGGAGCCCCAACGTCTTTTATACTAGGGAAAACGTGTCTTGGAAAGATACCGTAATTAATAGTAAATATTCTTTTGGAATATTTGACATTAAATTCTCTCCAAATATTTTCCAAATTAGCATATTTACTACTGTAAACATGCACACTAAATTTGGTTTTGTTTGCACAACAAGTTAGAAAGAAATCAGCAAAATAGACAGGATTTTCTGCCTCTCGAACGATGTCTTTGTGTCCGCAAAGATTTGCTGATTGGCCCATTTTGCTTGGTAACTTGATCCAATTGTTTGGATTAGCCCAAAATAATATTTCTAACTTTCACATTAATACTAGCATTAGTTTAATCAATCATAATCGATCCATTAATAATTATAACTAATTAACCTTAATATTCCATAAGTATTCATTTTCAAAATCTTAACGAAACACGTATTATACCTTGTATAAATTAATCACATTTTACGACATAGCTGATGTTACTCCTCGTAACAAAAGTGACAATATGAGATATATTAATCATATAACAGGTAGTCCTAACTTTATTTATTGGATTTAACATCTCAATTCCAATAATCTCCCACATGAACAAGTGTGATCCTTTTGATTACATATACCGTGAATCTACACAGATTACTTTTAACTTTATTTCTTTTTTCGTACTTCTTATCCAATTCGGTCCACCAGTTGTACCAGCAATGGACTTAAGCGGTGTCGCCACATTTTCTACATGACTATCGCGACTAAAGTCACAGTGCCAAATACAAGTTGGTTGACATAAATTAGATTCTGACATATAGTTTGAAAATTACACGAGAGTGTGATTATACGTACATATTTCCAAATATGCCACCTCTTATTTTTACTTTAGTAGGGTCAAAAACTTTAAAGAGAGAAAATAATGTGATTCAAAATATAATTTGTATATATCATTCTTGTTACAAATTTTATAGCATAAAACTAAAAACAAAACCAGACTCTTAAATTTTCCATAAATATCCTAAAATAGGCACTACACCCATATGAGCAACGTGCTCATGAAACTTCTTAGGTGGTAGTGTTTTTGTAAGGGGATCTGCAATCATGAAGTCTATATCCACATGTTATATCTTCAATTCATTGTTCTACACTCTCTCTTTTACTGCCAGAAATTTGATGTATATGTAGTTAGACTCCGTCGAGCTTATGTTGTTTTTCGCATAGAACACGGCAAAATTATTGTCACATAACTACATCAACAACTTCTCAATAGAAGGAACTACTTTCAGCCTAGTGACAAAATTCTTGAGCCATACACCATGATTTGAGGCTTCGTAGCATGCAATAAACTCGATCGCCATTGTAGATGGTGCTATTAATGTCTGTTTAGCACTCTTCCACGATATAGCACCGTCTGTCATTATGTAGATATATTCGAGTGTTGATTTCAAGCTATCCATGCATCCTTCAAAATAGGAATCGGTATCTCCAATGACTTTGAGATTTTTCGATCTCCGATATGTGAGTATATAGTCTCTTATCTTCTCATGTATCTCAAAACCATTTTGGCAGCTTTTCAATGCTCCATACTTGAATTACTTAAATATCACCATAGCATTCCAGTAATGAAGGCTATATCTGGTCTCATGCATACTTGGACTTGCATGAGACTACCTACAACGAACGTGTAGGGGATGTCTTTCATGACATTCTTTTCTAAATCAGTTTTGGGACATTATGCGATACTGAATTTGCAATTCCAAAGTTGCACATTAAAGATTTGTTTAATGAAGTGGGCCGAGCTTGTTATTGCAAGAAGCGAAGGCACCAGGGACCCGAAGACGTATGTGAGGTCAAGAGGCAAGCCGAACTCCGTCAACATATTGAGCTTTCTCAATTCCCTATCTCTCTTTATCTTTTTCAACATACTTTAGTTAATTACTTTGCTTATTGCTTGAGAATTCATTAGTAGAAATTGAATTGCTTGAATTGATAGGGTTAGTTGAATTGCTTTCTTGGTGATTAAATTGCTAGAACTAGTTGGTTGGTTGTTTGGTCATAATTTGGTAAAATTACAATTAGGTCCCTATAGGTTGGAAAAAAATGAAAAATTAGTACTACACCTAGTTGCCTAGGTCTATCAAAGTGGTATCAATG
Source organism: Eleocharis quinqueflora (assembly GCA_964058865.1). NCBI lineage: Eukaryota > Viridiplantae > Streptophyta > Magnoliopsida > Poales > Cyperaceae > Eleocharis > Eleocharis quinqueflora. The sequence goes on along the minus strand of CAXKVX010003491.1, from coordinate 15,567 downwards.
TCAGGTTGAACTTGATAATTAAAATACATTAGTTGCAAGTAAAGATCTAAATTATATGGCAACCAATAGGCATATTTTTATTACCATCGATATTAGGATTAAATTGTAAATTTTTGTGTATTGAGAGAAATGCATGACCAGCTACTCAAATATTCTTGACCTTTGAGAAATTATCACCAATAGATTCACACTGAAATTAGATCTCGACACCAACCAATTATCCACTAAGTCTTTCTTAAAAAATGGAAAATGACCATGCGGTTAATGCAATTCTTACCTTAGTACATGAGTAAGTTGCACCCATCTTTGGAGAGGCAATTAATGCCTATGACATGTGGCAAGTCTTACTTCAAAAATACGAAGGTAATGCTTTGCTTAAAAGGTCTAGAGGACCCGAATTGCAATCGCAATTTGAGAATTTTAGAATAAGGGAAAATGAGTCCATTGAGGACATGTATCCATGGCTTACTATCTTAACTTGCAAATTTATTGAAATAGGTGATCCCTTGGAGCCTAGCAAGATAGCTACAAAGCTCATAAGGATCATGCAATGGAGGAACTCATGGAGAGCCTATATGAGTTTCTTGGAGGTCATGAGCAATGCAAGAGAAATTTCATTTACCCCCGAGGAGGTTTACTCATTCTGTAAAACCTTTGAAGAAACCCTCCGGCAACTTGAGGAACAAGTTCACCAATGCAAATCTGTGACATTTCTCGCTCAAAGTCCAAACCATTACCATGCCTCCTCCTTTAGCCAATACTCTCTTTTTGCATCCTCTTTCAAAACTTTGGGATAGATGAAAGCAAAGAAGTCCACATCCTTATTAAAATGCTTCAAGAACTCTTTGACAATGGGGAAATATCAAATGTGAGACTACAAAACGATGACCATGATGCATTTGTTGCCTTGGTGGAGAAAAACAATATCGATCTTGACGCCATCATCTCCAAGAACGATGTAATCGATCCGGGAGTTATCGAGCTAATCAAGAAGTTCACTCTTGGACGGGTCGAGAAAGATGATGTATTGGAGGAAGAGCAACCGGTTTAGAAATTCGCTAAGGAAGAAGCTAGCACAACCTCAACTAGCGTCAAAGAAATGGGAGAAGCTATCACATCAACCTCTAATCATGAGGCAAAGATATATCTAGACTCAGAGCCCATCGAGGTTAATTATTGTCTAGGAGTTGAATTTGATGGTGATTCGGATGATGATTGCAATGATAAAAATAACGTGTCTAATGAGGAGTTATTAAAACTTGAAATTGTTAGGTTAAACAAATTCCTCATTGAATCAAATCAGTCCCTTACAAGATGATTTCATCCTCTTCTCTATCACCCAAAAATTTGCAAAACCTAAAAAGTGAGAGAAAGAAAATTAAGCATGACAAGGGAAAAAATGCGAAATATCAAAAGGATGGAAATGTACCAACATATACCTTTAGGTACTAGTTCAACAATGGAAGTTATACCAAACCCAAACCTGTCCCTAGGTACTTCAATCCATCATGGTCTAACAATGCATATTATAAGGAATAGAACGGGTGGAAGTATGAACCAAAATTTAAGAATTTTGCCCAACTTTGTGTTAACCATAATCAAGCACAAGGATTGTGTCTCAATCGAAACAAAAATCAAAACCAAACTTCAATTTCTCATGTCAATCTAAGAATCAAGCACAAAATTTGAGGAACGATTATCACACTTGATTTGTTAAGGCTAATGTTAATCCCCGTACTATCACCATGTGTAATTATTGTTGCCAACATGGTCATGTCTCATTAGAGTGCACCCTCAGGTTTACCTACAATGAGTGGTGTTGCTGAAAGGCGCAATCACACTCTTAAAGACATGATGATAAGTATGATTGCTCGTACTACTCTACTTGAGAATTTGCGGGGAAAAGCCTTAAAGATTGCAACATATATACTCAATAGAGTTCCAACTAAAGCAACTAACAAAACCTCATATGAAATTTGGATTGGACGCAAACCTAGTCTAAATCATATCAAGATCTGGGGTTGTCCAGCAGAAGCTAGGCCTTATAGGCCATAAGAAAAGAAACTAGATGAAAGAACAGTTAATTGCAACTTTATTGGATATTCTGAAAGATCAAGAGGGTATAAATTTTACAATCCAACAAAACATACAATTTTTTAGTCAGGTTGTGCTAAATTTTTCGATGAAAATGAGTTTGTGGGGAGAGATATGACGAAAGATTACATTTTTGAGGAAGAAAAGAATGATGATGAGACTTTGGACCAAAATTCAGGTTTTGTTAGACTTCTGATACCGTTAAACCTTGAAAATGCATCTAATATCAATAGGCAAACTACACTTCCTTCTCAAAATTTACAAGATAATATGAACACAAATGGACCCATATCAGACCCAAATAATGACATTGTCTTGGACGATGTTAATGGTCATGTGTCTGTGGGAGATCCAGAATTTGAGAACAATGTTCAGGAACCTCAAGAAATTACACAACCAGAATCAATAAGAAGATCCACTAGAGAGAGCAGATTTACTGAAAGATTTGTTTATCTTTAAGAATATGAGTTTGACATAGGCATCCTTTAAAATGACCTAATTGGTATCAAACAAGCTATGAAAAGTCCTATCTCTCAAAAATAAAACGATGCCATGAATGAAGAGATGAAATCTATGGATGAAAATGACATTTGGGATACTGATTCATTACTTAAGGACAAGAAAACTATTGGTTGCAAATTAATTTTAAAAACCAAAAGGGATTCTGAGGGAAATGTTGAAAAATACAAGGCACGTTGTCGCAAAGGGTTTCACACAGAAATAAGGCATTGATTGTAAGGAAACTTTCTCTCCGATTTCACTGAAAGATTCCTTAAGGATTATATTGACACTGGTAGCACATTATGATTTAGAGCTAACTTTGTGATCGGTGATTCAAAGCCTATGGCGTGCTGACTCAAAAAATTCATTTATGAGTTCAAACAAACATCTCGATAATGATACTTGAAGTTTCACAACATAGTTAGCTCATACGATTTCGCGTCAAACTTAGTTGATGATGAAGTTATGTGGGAGCAAGTTCATATTTATGGTCTTATATGTTGATGACATACTGCTCGCAAGTAACGATAGAAATATGTTGCATCAAACCAAGAACTTTCTATATAGTAACTTTGAGATGAAATATATTGGAGCGTTTGTTTTAGAGATAAAAATACTAAGGGACAAATCTCCAAATACTTTGAGACTATTCCAAAGGAATTATATTGATAAAATGCTGAGGAGGTATGGCATGAAAGACTGTAAAGCAGATAATACACCTGTAGCTAAAGGAGGGGCTCTCTTACACGCACCGGTGGATCACCAACCCTATGATCACGATGTCAAACTCGATCTCTCTTACATACACTAATGGAGCACCAAGCCAACTAAAATAGTGTCGAACTTGGTCTCACTTTCACACATCGGTAGAATACCAAGCCAACGAAACAACATACACAAGCAAATAGAGAATGGGATGATAAACCAATCACTTAATAATCTATAGATTTGATTTAGCTAATTTAAGTTTAAGATTTGAGCAAGAATTTGGCTAATTGCAAACTAGCAATGATAGTTGTAATTGATTTAGAATAGGCATGTCTAATCAGGGAGAAAGGTTGGAGAAGATGAATTTATGTTGATGTTCAAATCTGACAAATAATTAGATCAACGCGATCTAGCATTATAACGCCAACCATGTACAAACTCTACTGTTACGTTATACTAAATAAAGACAAAATATTGGATCATTGGACTTCCTATTTATGAAATTCAATCTAGCGTTATAATGCTAAGTTGTGTACAAATGATAATGTTATAATGCTATAGTAGGCCAGGACAAGACTATACTATTTTGAAATTCTGGTCTAGCGTTACAATGCCAACTTGGCGTTATAACTATTGTCTCGGATTGTTCTTAACTTACCTAATTTTATTATTGGATAAATATACCGCTATAACGTCAATTCACGTTTTGATACTTAGTTAGAGTTGGGATGGTTTTCATGGTTTAGCATTATAACGTTAATTTTGGCATTAAAACGATTTTCGCTGGTTGTTTTGAATTTTTCCAGGTTTGAGGGTTCTGCACAGTTTAGAGTTATAACAACATAATTGGTGTTATAACAGTTATCTCGGGTTTTATGGTTTTCTTGCTCTTTTCAATCCCAAATTTAAATTATCTAAATTCTAATTAACCTAAGTAATTCTTAATCTTGACATTGATCTTTTGAACTTACTCTTAGGTCTACCTTGATCATTTCTTGTGCTCCTTTTGTTTTTTGCTTAAAAGTCTCTACATTTATTCTTAAATACAAGAAATGCTCAAATTCAAATAATTTTGTAAATTAACAAATACAATGAAATTCTATGAGCCAACAGATGCTGGTCGGTATGAATTGTTCTTTGTCACTTGCTTCACTAATTTGGCAATAACTTCTTCGCTTTAGCACTAATTTCGATGATTTAAGATGTGTTTAAATCCTTAGCTCGCGCTCTTCGACATGAACATAAAATGCAACATCTGTCTTACTTTAGTCTTTGTCGGTTGTTTCTTATTTGTTCTAAAAAGATTGCGATAAGTTGTAAAATCTACAACATGTCTTCAAACTCTAATTAAACTTAATTTCAAAAACATAATTAAACAAACTCTTTTTAAATGTAAATATAAATTTGACTTATCAACTACGACGTACAAACTTCCATGAACTCGTTATGAATGTTTTGAAATAGAAGACCGTAACTTTGTTGTTTATGCTTGAAGTACATATGTTGCAAATAGGGCTGTTAATGGATGAGTTCTAGTTCATTTTTAACTCAGTTCGTTGATGAGGAATTGAAGTCCATGATAAAATAAAATCCATAATTATGTATTAATATTCAGTCCATGTTCAGTTCATCTTATAATCGAATAATGTTCATTATTTGTCATGAGCTAACCATATGGACATGACTCTGGACGCCACAGTGCACCGTCTTCTTTAAATGAAAGATCTTTCATCACTGTATTAAATAACTTATGTTTTTGTGTGCGAATAATTACTTAGTTCTCTCTCTGTGAAAGAGAGATTTAGAACTTGATTGATATATTGGGATGTTTGAACATATTTTCATTTAATCTCACACTGAGCTCAAAATTAGAGGTGGCAAATCAGGCGGGTCGGGCGGGTTCGGGTTCGGGTTCGGGTCGGGCGGGTCGGGTCAGTTTGATTTCAAAAGATTATCGGGTCACAGGTCTGATCAGGTCGGGTCGGGTCTCGGGTCATCATGCATTGATATTTGTCGGGTTTTGGGTCTTTCGGGTTCGAGTCGGGTAGGGTTTCAATTATCTAATTTCGGGTATTTTCGAGTTTCGGGTCTTTCGGGTTCGGATCGAATCGGGTTTCAATTATCTCGTTTCGGGTATTTTCGGGTTTCGGGTCTTTCGGGTCGGGCGAGTCGGGTCAGTTTGTCTTCAAAAGATTATCGGGTCACAAGTCTGATCAGGTCGGATCTCGGGTCATCATGCGTTGATATTTGTCGAGTTTCGGGTCTTTCGGATTCGAGTCGGGTCGAGTTTCAATTATCTTGTTTCAGGTATTTTTCGGGTCTTGCGTATGTGTCTCGCATCTTGCGTCATGCGGCTTCCAGCAGCTTGCGTCTTACGTCATGCGTCTTGCACTGTCATATGCTAAGCGTCATGCATCTTGCATCATGGGTCATGCGTCATGCGTCATTGGCGCAACGGCGGAAAGGCGTCATGCAGCGTGCAGTGTAGTAGTAGTGTCATGCAGATTGTAGGAGCGGTGCAGCGTCACACGACTTGCAGCGGCGGAGTTTATTTTAGTCAAGACATGTACAAGGACAATATTAATTGATAGGTTGATATCAGTTTGATAAGGCCATATATTCAAACCGGAGTTTATTCTGGTTTGTTAAGTTGATCTCGGGTCTCTAATCTGTTGTGTTCGAGTCAAGTCGGGTCATCTCAGATTGCGAGTCATGTCGGGTCGGCGGGTAATGCGATCTCGGGTCATTTCGGGTTTCGGATCATGTCGGTCTGGGTCGGGTCGGGTACCAGGTCATCTGATCTCGGGTCTTTTCAGATTTCGGGTTATCAAATCAGGTCGGGTCGGATATCGGGTCATCTGCTGTCGGGTCTTTTCGGGTTTCGGGTCATATCAAACCAGATCGGGTCGGGTATCGGGTCATCTGCTGTCGGGTCTTTTCGGGTTTCGAGTCATATCAAATCAGGTCGGGTCAAGTATCGGGTTATCTATTGTCGGGTCATTTTCTGGTTTCAAGTCATATCGGGCTAATCCGGGTCGGGCGGGTTTGTCTGGTCGGGTGGAGTTCTGCCACCTGTACTCGCAATTAGTCCACAATTTGTTCACAATTTGTCCATAATTGTCCATAATTAGTCCAGTTCAATTTTATCAATTGGACTTTGACTGAACTTCAATAAAGGTCAAGAAATAATCCATTCAATAAATGTTCAATAGTGTCCAGCTCATTTTGTCTATGAACCGTCATGTTCATTAGCAGCTCTAGTTGCAAAATAAGATTTCTTAACTTCGTTTGTATGGAAAAAAAAATACAATTAGAAAATCTAATAATATAGAAACTTAAAGGTGAGTTTCTGGTCCAAATTTTGCCGGGTTGTCTTCTTAAAAATGGGCACTTTTAAAAACTCTCCACATAGACAGGATTTTTACCTTGATTTGGATTGAACGGCTGTGATTTATCAAATTCTCAATCAACTAATCACGGAAAGGAATATTAGATGTGGGTTTTTTCTATACGTAGATCCAAAACAATAGAACTTGACCGTTACTCTCAGATATCTTCATACTCTGATCAGAATCATCTGATCTAGAATTGATGGTTCAGATCCAACCAGGAAAAAGCAGAGACACCAACGCTTTTGTTTTTGGTCGAACAAACTTTTTCTTATATTTTTTTTCCAAGCAGAGACAGAGATTTGTCGTTTTTACTGAAATCTATATAGCAAATACTATATACAACTTGTCTATAAAACTCAAGCAATTTTTTCTTTTTCATATAAATATAAGGGTCACCTTATAAAAACCCTACAATCAACCTTGTATACATTCTGCAGCATCTCTCTCTCTATCTCAGAATATCGTAGCTTGTGCTCCCCGTTTAGGTTACATCGTATCCTTTCCATTTCCACCCCAAACCAAACGAAACGAACAGAGAAAAAACAAAATTAAAACTCAAAAGCAAGGAAACGAGAACAAGGAGCGATCGAGCGAGAGCGAGAGAGAGAGAGAGAACCGGTGTGTGAGGGGAGGGAGGGAGCGATCGATGATAACGAAAAGGGGTGTGTGCTATGCTTCTCCTATGAAGGAGGAACTCCGTAGAATGAAGCGGCGCAAACGGAACCTGTTCGAAATCTTGCCAGATGACTTGTTGATCTCCATCTTCGCCAAACTTAGTTCCCATGCTGATTCTCCTTCAGAACTTATCAACGTTCTTTTAGTGTAGGTTCTGTTTTTCTCTATTTTTTTCAAGATTAGCTTTGAACAATATTTTGTAAGGTTTATCTTTTCTTTAAAAAAAAAACATTTCAAAAACACTCATTAAATTTAAATGTGAATAGCAGAAATCTTGGATTATTGAAGTTTTTTTTCTAGTTTGAACCTGTTTTAAATGAAATTAAAATTCAAGGGTCAGGCAAAATTATTACTTCATCATGAAATTGGAAACGCAGGTACATAACAGTTTTAATTTGTTTTTCCATGGCAGGTGTAAAAGATTCAAAAGTCTGGTGCTAGTTCCATCGGTGTTCTCGGTAGCATCTGAGAATTGCCTCAGCATTCGAGCAAATAAATGGTGTGAATCAGCTTATTTGTTTCTTAGGCGCTGTGTTCATGCTGGAAATTTGGAGGCTTGCTATATCCTTGGCATGGTATGCGTAATTGGCAAATTAATTAGGTCCTTCAATTAATCAACTTCATTTGTTTTTTCCTACCATGTGTGAATGAGTTCATGTTGAAAGATGTTGGCTAAACAGATTAAATTTTAATTTTGAAAGCCAAAAAAGCATTATAAATGGGGTTATTTGTTAGATAGGAACAATTGTATTAATTGAAGAAAAATATATTGCAACCCAACTGTACTCTTGATTTTCAAATTATTATTCCTTCTTGATGGTAAATGGCCATTATGACCTTGAAATGTATTTAGCACGTATTTGTTTCAGAAATTATCCAAACTGAATGATCCAAGATGCTATACACAAATGCAAGGAAGTAAACATTATCATTATTTTGTACAAACAGATCAAGTTCTATGCACTAGGTAAGCAACCTATCGGTCTTGCGTTACTGGCACGAGCTGCAATGCAGGGGCATGCGGCAGCATTGTACTCCTTGGCAGTGATAAATTTCAATGGAAGCGGTGGTTCGAAACATGACCGAAATTTGAGTGTTGGTGTTGAACTCTGCATACGTGCTGTATATGGTTCTCTTGATGCTCTACGTGAGGTTGCTTTTTGTTTCGAGGTAGTTGTTCTGAAAATATATACTTCTGCGAAGAATGATAATATTTAGTTTCATATTAAACATTATTACATTTTTCTCGTGAATAAATGGATTCCAAATTAGAAAAGAGAATCTTCTTTCATCTTCTGTTTTGATGTAGCACAAATGGCAATTGACTCATGAGTTCAAACTAATAAATGTGGATCCCAAAAATCATAAATTGGGTTTTATCTTATGTACAATAAGTCAAGTTCATTTATGTTTTCTTCTTTGGCTTAAATTTTTAAACTAATTATACTGCAAAATGCTTTCTTATTACAGTAATATTCATTGTTGCTCTCTCTAAACAAGCTCAATCTTTTCATCATTATAGGACGGATACGGCATTAAGAAGTGCGTTGTGTATGGTAGGAAGCTACAGTTAATTGCTACCTGGCTGGAGGGGGTAACAGAGAGGCGCGTCCACGTGGCAAATCGATTCCTCTGCGAATGGTTCGCTACACGAATGGAGAAACCGGAGGAAAAGGGACTTAGGTTGTGCTCGCATGAGGAATGTGGCCGGCCTGAGACGCGAGTTCAGGAGTTCCGACGGTGCTCTATTTGTCTGAAGGTGAGTTATTGCTCGAGATCATGCCAGTATCAGCACTGGAGAAAGGGACACAAGGAAAACTGCATGCCAATGATAGAACAACTTCCTGCTGTGCCTGAATAACTGGTTCTGGGATTAGAAAGAGGTTCTTATGGCTGTACTCCTGAGTTAGTCGGAAAAAGAAACGAAAAATAAGGAAAGAAGTGACAACGAAGAGAAGGTGAACATATTTGTACCCCAAATTGGAGGGGATTAAAATCGAACAAACAACATAATGTTTGTCTTGTCTCACATCTTAATTCACACCTCTTCTTACCTCCTGCTTATGAACTCTGGAGCAAGATTGACTTCTCTCGCTTTTTCTCCACTCTGCTCCCCTCTTTTAATGCAACTCGGGAGCACAATCTAAGAATTATAAGTTTTTATTTTCTTTTGTTTTAGTGTCGACTCATTTTCTTGGTTGATTTTGTGTATTCTTGTCTTCTTTTTTTTTCTTTCGCTAAAAGGTTGTAAAAGGTTGTAAGTTGTTTAATGTGTTGGAATTGAGAGGTGAAATTTCATAAATAAAATTTGTACTACGTGTTATATAATTAATATATCAAGTGTTATTATTAATATTATATTAAATAATATAAGATATGTCATATAAATGTGATTAATTAAAAAAATGACATAATACATATTTTGCTAAAATTTTGGATACGAAAACAAATAGAATTAAAGTAAATTAATTATAATTATTATTTAACTAATGCTAGTGTTAAGGTAAAAGTGAGGAATATTGTTGGGGCTAATTTAATTAATCTGAATCAAGAAACAAAACAAAATGGATCAAGGAAATTCTTGTGGGCTGCAAGAATTCTTTGCGGGACGCAAGAATCTGTTCTGTGATGCAAAATTGTTGCCTCTTTTGGCTAATTCTTTCCTAACTTGGTGTGAAAATCATACCATATTTTGTGTACACATTTTGAGCAGATGTACATACAATTTGGAAAGGATTTGAAGAGAATATTGGCATTAAATATGTTCTAGAATATTTGTTATTATTTACGGAATCTCTCCAAGATATGTTAACACTAGTATATAAGCATTGGGTCTCCAATGGATATGGGTGTGTTAGGTGTGCATGTGTTGCACTTAGAACTCTACCTTGCTCTCTCCATTAAAAGCAATTATCTCGACTCTCATTCGTAAGTCGAAAAAAAAGAAAGAGCACTCGTGTTCCGTTGGAAGGATCCATCAGTGAACAACTTAAGGGATAAAGTAAATGATTGTAGCAAGGTGTACGTTTGTTCCATCTGCGAGGAATTCTAGAAGATGGAAAGTAAATTCGCGCATCCACTATTTAATTTAATTACATGAAGTCTTACATAGAGAAAATTCACATTTATTTGCTCAACACTTCCAATTTGTTGTTTAGTGTTTAAATCTAAAATTCGAAATTCTTGTGCATGAAAGCTTTGATGATTGATTTTTTGTGGTTTAAGTCGTTCAAACAAGTCTTTTAAACATAAATTTGAGTTCAATTGATGTCTTTCTCTTTTTAAATTCATCCAAGCTCAAATCTGACCTATAATGCATTTTCTGAACTCAAATATCTCTTCTTTGATCAAAGAATCCTCTCTGATCGAGTGGTGTGCTATGAGACAGGCATTGAGCCATATGCAAGCTCTAAAAGCCATAAGTCTTGCACTAAGATCAAATCAAATCAAAACAGTACTTAATTTAGCCCAAAATACCCATCCCTCATGTGATCAAATCCTTCAAGCATTTGAAATAAAATTCTTTTGATGCTTCCTTTGAGTCTCACTATGTATAATACATCTTATATTAGTGTAAAATCAAGTTTTCAAGCCTTAGACTCCAAACCAAAGCCAAATGCCCTTTGTCACACTTTTAATCCAAAGTTGTCAGAGATTTATTATTTTTGTACATATCGCATTTCAAGTCCAAATAAAAATTTCTTTCACAGACATACATATTATGTTTGTATAAACCTCCATAATTAATTTCATAATTTTTGGATAAACAAATTTTTAATTAAAGCCATTTCAATCTCTGTTTTTTGAAATATCACAGAAAAAATAGAGTTTAAATGCAATAAAAAGTTCTCTTTGTCCAAATTCGAATTTCAAAAATAGAAATGTTTCTTCTGACATGCCAGAACTCAAATCTAAGCTCAAACATTCTTGTCAGTCGCCAAAATACCAAGTTGCATCCAAAAAAACCCAAATCATCCTCAAAGGCATGGTGCTTCAGTACCTATATAGCATCCAAATTGAAACCTTTCCCTAATCTTTGGCATTTGTGTTAGATCTGAGACTTTGAACCAATCTATTGTCTAACATCTTTACTCTCAAGTTATAAGTTCAAATTGATCTGCTCTTTATGCGAATTTTGAGAAAATCAAGTTCAAGTATCAAAGAAAAATAACAGAAATTGTGTTGTCTTTTAGTCCAGTTCTGAAACCAAATTTCAAAATCAAAATTAAAAGGTTTCTGGATTTTTTTTCAAGTCTCAATCTTTTCCATTCTTCAAAACAAACATTTCAACTATCTCAAATCAATAAAGAAACTTATTTGCATGCATTTGATTGCTTGTTTAGAACTGATTTTGGTCTAGTGCTCAGTTGAACTCAAATCTGAACTAAATTGAACCCAAACTTGAAATCCTAAGCTGAGATCGATTTGAATTGTTTCTATGATGATTGTATGATGATTATGCACATAATTGTGGACTTGCTTGATAATTCAAAGGCCAGATTAGTCATTGAAACCCAAACAAGCACTCAAATTGACCAATTGAAATGCACATTTGTGTTGAACTAAACCAAATTCAAAATTCTAATAGTGGCCAATTGAAATGCATGATTGTTTGATCCAAATGCCCTCAAATAGTGATTGGATTGATTCAAACCAAATTCAAATGTACCAAGTCAAATGAATGCTTGTCTGATGGTCATTGATGATTGTACATGTTCTGTGGACCAAAATAAATCAAATTGAACCTGTGAATTCAAATTTGAACTCAAAGTTCACTATTTTCACTCAAAGTGCCCTTAAAAATGATCTAAACCAAACCAAATCCAATTTAGGTTGTTATAAATCAAACTAAGGCATGTCTAGTATTCTTATGTGTTTGTAAATGATGCGTGGACCAAAATAAATTGATTTGTCTTCAAAATTCGAACTTGAATTCAATTGGTGACTGTTTGAGACCAAAATTACTCAAATAAGACCCAAATCGATAAATTCGAATGCAAATTGAGTTAATTCCCCAAAACATCTCAAACATGCTCGAGAAGCTTACATAGATCAAATTTAAACTTTAGCACCAATTGAAATGATTTAAAAAATCAAAATTAAAACTTAAATTCAACAGGACAAGTGGCGGAGAACCACCACCTTCGGTGATCTCTAGCCACCGACGATGGACCATTCGACTCCTGACACTCACACGATGTCAAGGTTGTGCTTCAATCAAGTTGCCATGGCGTGAAGCTCACCTCGATGTCAAGGTCAAGTTCACTCAAACCTCGGGAAGAAGACGAAGAAGAAGGGAAGAGAGAAAGAGGAAATAAGCGCAAGATCCAAAGGTCCAAATTCAAACACGATGATTAAATCAAACAACTCATGTTAATTCTCTCTGTATGTTTCGCCATCTGAGCCACAATAAGAATCATCGCAGTTGTGTCCAGCGGCCTCCATGCGCGCTAGATGCTCCTAGAGTTGTTACACATGCTGCATCAACTCGTTCAACTCAATGTCTCGATCGTCTCGCTGGTCTCCTCCAGGAGGATTGATACGAGCACTATGTCGCACCATTCTTTGCCTATTGCACTGATACCAACTAATAGCGTTCGAGGTAGAATTGCCTAAGGACACGCACACGTTCAATGAATAAATCACAACTGGAGGATACTCTCAACTCACAACAGGACAAAAGAAGATATAAACTCAACTCAAGATAAACTTTTCATATATTAAACTGAAATGCTCTTACATTTATGCTAGGGGGCTTTATATAGCCATCTTACAAGTCTAGAAAGATCTTAGATAATTAAAACAACTTTAATTACTATTTCTATTACCAAAAACATAATAAATAAAACATAGAGATACTCAAAAGACTATCCTAGAAACTCAAAATATATGCTTAGAATTCTGAAGGCTTTTTCAAAAGATGTCTCAAACTCCAAAGGTGACACTAAATGCTGCTTAGAATTCTTCTGCTTGACAATGTTAAACTTACGGCGATTTATGGCATGGAAGCGTCTCAAATTTGAAGAAATTCAAAATATAAAAAGTTGTAGACCTTTTTGTCAGCTTTCCACAGAATTTTGAATGCCTTAATTTGGAGTCCGTATGAGAAAGTTATGCCCAAAATATCGGCTTGTTTCGAATCTGTTTAGAAAGCTATTTCGGGAATTAATTGCAAATCTGACTTGGGTCTGGATCATCCAACTGGAGACTGGTCCAAAACATGCTTCTTTGATCATGGTTATTCACTTGTATACTTTCCATGACTTGATCACCATCAGTATTTTTCTAAAAAGTCTCATATTTCCTTATAAATGCATTTTCATAAATACAAATATACACGAAAAAAATAAAACCCTTTCTTTTATGACATGTAGGAAAATATAAAAGAAAATAAAACATAAATTTTTTTACATGTATGAAAATACATTGTAGTAAAATAAATAAATTTTCTTTTGTAAATAAAACAAAAGTCTTTTTCATAAAAGTGCAAAAAGGATATTTTTCATATGCATGTAGAAATATTCATAAAAAGAACTCATATTCAGAAAAATGCATCAAAATATAAAAAGCATTTCATCATTAAAACTCTTACTTTTTCAATATAAAAATAATATGATAGATAAAAGTGCAAAATTTCACATTTTCTTTCTAGTAAAAGAAATAAAATAGAGGAAAATGCTTAAAATTCTCTTTTGTACAAAATTCTTTTTATCAAGATATAAAGGTGTGTTTGGTATCACCTCACTCTTCCGGAATAAGGTGGAAGAACATTATTCTAGAAGAAATTTGTTCTACTCTATTACATTGGTGTTTGGTAATCATAGTAGAAGAAGAAAATATTTTTCTGATATATAAAAGATGCAATGACCAAAATGTCCTTTTAGAAATTCATAGGAGAGAGAACGGAAGGATATTTTTGTCCTTAATTGACATAATTTCCGGCTCTCTTCCGGAAGAGTGGCTCTTCCAGCTATTTGGTGGAAGAAAATAATTTCAATGTTTCATGTAACTCTTCCACTTGATTCCATTCTTGTTTGGCAATTTTCTTCTAGAATAAAGCTTCTTCCATCTAATTCTGGAAGATGTGGTTGTTACAAAACAGCACCTAAAAGTGTAAATAAGAATACATATTTGCATAAATTCGTGAATTCTCTTTCATGCAGAAAACATATTTTCTTTGAAGAAAATTAAATAAATATCTTGCACACTTTTACCATAAAATGAAGGTATATTTTCTAAAATAAGTAAAACCAATAAAAGTTTCAAAAGTCCTTCATGCGTATAAAAGAAAACATTTTCTTGTATATAAACATTAAAAGTACAAATAAAGTCATATAAATTCATAAGTCTCATTTCATGTGCATCATTTTGAAAGAGAAAATAAGACAAAAGTTTTGCATATATATTATTATGCATATGCATATATGCTCCTCCTCAAAATAAGGAAAAATGTAAAATTATATGATCGCCCAATATTTGAAATGTAAGTTCACAAGTCAAATAAAATCATAAAACATGTGATATCTTCGCAAACTCCCCCTATTTTCATAAAAAAAAATACATTTTCATGAAATAAAAGTATACATGAAATAAAACATATTTCATGAGGCGAAATATACCCTCATGAATTTATGTATAAAATAAATTAAAATGCCAAAGACATAAGTTCAAATAAATATCAAACAAATATAAATGAAAAACAAACATCGGAGCGCAACAACACAAAATCTTAGTTAGTAATATTTAAAAAAGTTATTATAAAGGATTAAGACTGGCGCTTTCAAATCAAACAAAAATTATTTTAGAAAGATCATCTTATGTCATTCAATATATCACTACACTTGAGAATGGGTATTAAGAACTGAAATAACACCTCATGTAAACAATGGCAGGGGCTTGCACTTGACCAGGACTTAGAAACTCAGGACCTCATTGGTTAAAAACAAAACCCCGAACGATTACGTGCATCCAAGTCAAAGAAAGAAATCAGGTGTATTTGGGATGATCTATCCTTCTTTTCCAAAAGGGATGCCTCCTGTCACACACAAGTTCTCACTTCGAGAAGGAACCGTAGGAAAGGATGCCGACAAAACTATATCGATAAAAATTTATGTATGGCATGAAAGATGTAAACCAGGAGATACCTCTGTATAAAAAGGAGAAAAATTAAGCCTCAGACAATATTCCCAAAACAGCT
>CAXKVX010003490.1:0-23528 GCA_964058865.1 Eleocharis quinqueflora | reverse complement strand
AAAAGGATGTTGCAAATGCTTGGGCAGAAGAGACAACTCAAGAGATATTGGCAGAGCTTGGAGATGAATTATTTTCTGTTTTGATTGACGAGGCGAGAGATGCTTCAACCAAAGAACAAATGACAGTTGTGATTCGATATGTGAACAAATGAGGTTGTGTTGTCAAGCGGTTTCTAGGTAAAAATGAATTATCTTGATATGAAAAATGATACTATTTGGTTACTTTTTTACCACATGCAAAATGAATGACTGTTTGATTACTTTTATTAAGAGAGATCTATTTATTAGCGTGGACAAAGAAAAAGTTATGCGAAGATTCCAAAATATGAAACTCGTAGAGGAACATTGCCGTCGTCGACTTGATTATCTATTATTTTGAGTTTTTTGTTTTATTTTTAATATGTAAAATGAGGATAATGTATTCAATGACTAGATTATCTGCTATTTATTATTTTTACTTGTTTTTAATTTTTTTTAAGTATATATGTTCACTTTTTTATTAGTAATTATTATCTTTTTTTATTCGATTACTTAATAGATTTGTACCCGATTATTTAATGAATTTGTATCCGATTACTTAATGAATTTTTACCCGATAATCTATCAAAATTCGATTATCGACTCACCCTGACAGAAATGCTAGATTCGCCCCTGAAAGAGGAACAACAATTTAGCACAATAACGATTCATATCTCAGCTTCGATCGACCCTCTCATTATCGAGATTCACTCTATCAACTCAGAAATCAGAGAGAGAGAGAGAGAGAGAGAGAGAGAGAGCAACACCAGATCATCACCACATTGAACACAACATCGATCCACCCTCTCCGCACCTCATCGATTCACATCACCACGTCGATCAACCCTCTCAACATTGAGCATCATTTTCAACCTTCTCAATCAATCAGTCGATGAGAGCATCAAATTCTCTTATCATCCGATCAGAGCATCAATTAGTCGATCTCAACTTCATTCACAACATTTCTCAGCGTCGATCTCAACCTTAGAGCACATTGATGAGAGCCCTTCTCAACATTGCTCAGTCATCAGTGCACTTCTCAACACTTTTGCCCTTCTCAGCATCGATCTCTGCATTAATCAATCGATCGAAGCACTTCTTAGCGTCTATTCTTGATCAAGATCACACCTCGTCAGATCCCCTTTTGTGACTCGAAACCAGGGGAAAAAGAGAAAATATAAGAGATCAGTAGAGACAGGGGGGAGGAGATGGAGGAGGGGGAGGCGGAGGAGGCCGGCCGAAGGTGATCTCTCCCGTCTGAATTCTCGATCGCCTTTCTTTCTCTTTTTCTGAGAGCCGTCCTTTGATCTTACGACAAAACCGATTCTCAGTGCGAGAGGTTGCCTATAGAAATCCGGATGAGAGATCCTTGACACTTCTTTCTCTATCATCTTTTGAAGCTAGGTGTAGCAAATATGTAAGCATTTCGTCGAACATTTTAGTGCTAAAATAACATGTTTATTTTGGCAATTATTCAATGAGGTTGTTGCAATTTACAAAGTTTATCTGTCATGTTGAGCATCAACGTAACCATAAGCACACATTCTTGTAGCACATTAACTACCATGCTAATATTACTCTCTTTACAAACTCCTGAGAAGTATTTTAGCAAACACCTAGCTGCATCAGTAATAAACTTTCAGATCTATAAAAGACGCGCGCGCGCTTCATATTTTCTAATAAAAAAATGGAAAATGTTCCGGAGATATCGAATTTGATACGCAATTGATACCGAATGGACGTTTCTATTCAATGGACACCTCCAGTCATTTTTTTCACCTTGACAACTAGACAGTTCCATTTTCTTTCCTATTTGAAATTGTTTCATCGCGTCATTGTTCCGATTGATTCCTGATTCCGATCTTTTCTTCTATGGAAATCATGTTATATTTGTTATGCATGTTATTTCTGCTGTTATGCATGTTAATTGAAAACGCCAGCATACAAAATATGGTTTTCAGACATGTTATTCTTGTTGTCATGCATGTTAGTTGATTTACTATGCATATTTATTTTGTTATGCATGTTAATTGAAAACACTAGCATACAAAATATGGTTGTCAGACATGTTATTCTAGCTGTTATGCATGTTAATTGATTTTATTATGCATACTTAATTTGGTTATGCATGTTAATTGAAAACGCCAGCATACAAAATATGATTTTCATGCATGTTATTCTAGTTGTCATGCATGTTAGTTGATTTACTATGCATACTTATTTGGTTATGCATGTTAATTGAAAACGTCAGCATACAAAATATGGTTGCCAGGCATGTTATTCTAGTTGTCATGCATGTTGATTGATTTTACTATGCATACTTAATTTGATTATGCATGTTAATTGAAAACGCCATCATACAAAATATGGTTGTCAGGCATGTTATTTTAGTTGTCATGCATGTTGATTGATTTTACTATGCATACTTAATTTGGTTATGCATGTTAATTGAAAACGTCAGCATACAAAATATGATTGTCAAGCGTATTATTCTAGTTGTCATGCATATTGATTGATTTTACTATGCATACTTATTTTTTGTTATAAGTTGTTATGCATGTTATTCTAGTTGTTATGCTTGTTATTTGATTTATTATGCATACTTACTTATTCTAGTTGTTATGCATGTTAAACTTCATTTTTCTGTTGTTATGCTTGTTGGTTAATTTACTATGCATACTTATTTGATTGTTATGCATGATATTATAGTTGTTATAGTAGTTTTTGTGATGTAGCTTAAACTTAATTTTCTGTTGTTATTCATGTTAATTGAAAAACACATGCATACTTATTTAGTTGTTGTTATGCATGTTATTTCTGTTGTTATGCATATTATATTTGTTATTATGCAAGTTATTTCTGGTGTTATGGATGTTATTTTAGTTTTTGTGTAGCTTAAATTTTATTTTGTTCTTTTATGCATGTTAGTCAATTTAATATGCATGCTTGCTGTAATAACATGCATAACAACTGGAAAAAAAATTAATATGCATAACAACTGAGAAAATATGAATATGTACCAAAAAAATAATATGCATTATAAATAAATTAATATGCATTACAAATTCGATCTATCATATATTAACATGCATTACAAATCGTAACTCAAAACAATTAACATGCATTACAAATTATAAATAAATTAATATGAATTACAAATTCACATATATACGAAATGAAAATCTATCATATATTAACATGCATTACAAATTATATCTCAAAATAATTAACATGCATTACAAATTATAAATAAATTAATATGCATTACAAATTAACTGGAGAGAATAGTTTGTAAAAAAATGAATAGGATTTTAGAACAAAATGAACGAACGTATCAATTGCGTATCAAATTGTGTATCAATGTATCAGCTCCCTAAAAAAATAGTGCCTCTTTTTTTACAGAACTTTCCGGATAGCTAAGAGGAGACTTCATAATCCAATTATTAAGTTTGAACGTTTGATTAATAGAACTAAACCGTGGGCTCTAGAACAAACAAATTATGCCTGCCCAAGGGACAGACAAAATAAAACAATATAAGTATACCACAGAAAACGACATCAACGTTGTATATAATTAATTGCAATCATGGAGTAATTGATTGTGCAACAACTTACCTTTGAGTTTGAGTTGTCTAATTAAGTTTCTTTCTTATTGGACCTTAATTAATTACTACAAACATTCCATATGAAATCACTTGCGTCTACCACAAATAATTGCTCTTCGTCAACGCTGCTATATTTATTCACAACTTGCACCTCACAAACAAGGTACATACATGTCGTCGATCTCTTCATTCCATCCACAAAAAAACACAAGAAAGAGTAAACAAAGTTAACATGAATCTCCTCTCCTCTCAAACAAAATTCTCTCCTTTCCTTTGTCTCTTTCTTCTCCTACTACTCTCTGCCGTCATTCTATACGAAATAGTTCTCTTTTCAAACCCTAATGACAATCTTTACATCATACCGACATTTGGCCTGTGCAAACCAGCCAATAGCACACCAAAACCAACCTTTCGAGTCGTTCTCGGTATACTAACACTTCCTAATCGGTTTGAGCGGCGGAGCCTAATCCGCCTAGCTTACTCGACCCAACCAATCACAGAAGCCCACGTGGACATCCGTTTTATACTCTGCAATGTCACCAAGGAAGATGAAAAGATCATGGTCTCTCTAGAAATGATGCAATATGATGATATCATTATATTAAATTGCACCGAGAACATGAACACGGGCAAGACGTACACGTACTTCTCCAGTCTCCCGAAATTATTTTCTGGGAAAGACAAATATGATTATGCAATGAAAAGTGACGACGACACATACTTCAGACTCGACAACCTAGTCGGGTCCTTGAAAGATAAACCCAGGCATGACGTGTACTATGGTGCGGGACTCCCAATCAACGAAAGAATTCCAAACTTCATGTTAGGCATGGGGTATATGCTTTCATGGGATTTGGTTGAATGGATATCCGAGTCAGAGATACCAAGGAATGAACCGGCGGGACCGGAGGATATACTTACCGGTAAGTGGCTTAACATGGGGAATAAGGCAAAGAATAGGTATAACATGATTCCGGCAATGTATGATTACCGGGGACCAGACGTGCGGGATTTTATTCCGGGAACAATCGCAGTGCACCAGCTCAAAGAGACAGCGAGGTGGCTTAGCACCCTCAAGTACTTCAACATAAATGGGTCGTCAACCTTCCAAGTTAAAACCTAGCTATGTGCCATAAGTAGTTCATCTTTATTATATTTTTGTTTTATTTTTGGGCTAGTAAATTGGTTTTTTTAATATGATTTATTTATTTGTTAAATTAAAGTGGCGAATATGTATTAGAATTTCATATCAATTAAAGACTTCAAGCTAGGAACGTGCTAGCTTAACCTTCCGATTTACACGTAGTTAGAATAAGAGCAGTTGCATTTCCCTTAGCATATTAAATAAGAGACTAGTAATATCAGAATAGGGCTATCCATGGGGAGTTAAAGTTCACGATCAAATCAAGACTATAATTAAGGACACCACCTCTGATGCGGAATAGGGCTATTCATGCGGAATATGACTAGTTAAATATCATGATCAAATCCATGCGGAGTTAAAGTATATGATCAAATCCGCTGATGATGAGTTAAAGTTCATGATCAAATTAAGGCTATAATTATTTACTAATATTCAGTCTATGTTCAATTTATTTTATAACTGAATAATGTCTATTATTTGTTCATAAGCTATCCATGCGGACCTGATTTTGAACACCACAGTGCACATTCCTCTTTAAATTAAAAGCTATTTCATCATTGTAGTGAATAACTTAGGTTTTTTGTACGAATAACTTAGTTCTCTCTCTGTGAAACAGAGAAATAGAACTTGGTTGATCTATTAGAATGTTTGAACATACTTTCATTTAATTCCACATTGAGCTCGTAATTAGTCCACAATTAGTTCATAATTTGTTCACAATTTGTCCATAATTTGTCCAGTTCGGTTTTAGCAATTGGACTTGGACTGAACTTCAACCCAATCTAAGAAATAGTTCATTTCATAAATGTTCAATAATGTCCAACTTATTTTGTTCATGAACCGTCTTATTCATTAATAGTCCTATATCCAAATATAGATTACAAAAGAAGATGAAATTATTAGATTTCAGCTGTGTTGCACGAGTGCGGGTGCGGGGATACAACAATTTTAAAAATTCGCCGATACGGGTGCGGGTATATATATAATAAAAAAATCATATTATATATTAAAATGCTTGAAATTTGTTTTTCTATTCAACTTTTTTAATATATATTGATACTTATGAAATAACAAAAAAATATAAGCCTTTGATTAAATATTTTCTTGACAAAAGAGTTCATGTTATATCAAAAATAATATTATACAAATTATGTGGTGTGATTAATATTATATAATATACACAATTGCTTATTTAATATGACTAAAAAACCCAATCCTTATTCAAAAACGTATCCCAAACGTATCCAAAAACGTATCTAGACCGAATCCGTCGGTCAAATAATATAAAATAATTGGATACGCCACGCGACGTATCCGATACGCACCCGCACCGTATCCAAGATGTATCCGTATCCGAGTCGTATCCGATACGCGTACGGCTAGAAGAATGAAGTATCCGAGTAATATAGGATTTCAGGCAATTCATCATGAAACTTGACAAATGTAATTCCCATGAGCCAGTGCAATGTTTATGAGGGACAGTCAAGCATACAACATCATGAGAAATATGATATATAATTTGCGCAACTTTTAGATGAATATTTGTCTCCAAGCTATGTCAAAATATCTTGAGTTGTCTCTTATGTTCAAGCATTCACAAATTTTTTTTAAAAAATATCTGGTGCAATCAACTTTAGATTTTTAGAAGTTTTGTTAAGAATAATCTTGTCTATTTCTTTATTATGATCTCCTAACCATCTCAAATCTCGAGAAAATTTTCTTTATTGCTAGAGCTTCCGGACTCATTGTGTTTGCAGAATGCCAAACTTTGCTTCAAAATAATATAAACCTTATAACGGTTGCTTCAAGTCGTGTGCGGTATTTCATCTTTTGTCTAACACTTTGCCTCTCTGTCACAGCTTCAATACTTTGTCTTTCATTCATCAAAGCGGCACAATTTTTTTCAGCATCATTATGACGTGAATTTGAAGCACCAATATGTTCCTCAAAGGATTTATGTGCCTTTTTCCAATTTCTAAATCCCTCTCCTAAGAAATTGGTCACTCCATTGGATTCAAGATTTTCTGATCTCAATAAATAAAAAGAAAGACAGAATACCGCATCTTTGCTAATGCTATACTCCAACCAAATTTTGTACTTATCAAACCAAGTTGTGTTAAACCTTCTCATTTCCCCACCATCAAAATCATTTTGGGAAAAATCATGGTTGTAAGGTTAACATAGACATTTGTTAGGTAAAACCGACGTATGCGATCAAATTCATTTGGATTATAATGAGATATATGTGGTCTTAAAGCGGGATCTGAAGGATAATCTTATTCGCCACTATTAACCTCTTGAGAATGATCGAAACTTGAAGATGAATCGACATCAGGTTTTGGAATCTTCTTAAAAAATCGTTGCATTTTTTCAATTTATCATGAAATAAAAAATAGAATCTATGCATTAGCAAAATCAATCATTTTAGCATTTTTACATTTGGAATATTTCAAACTAAATTTAATAGTTAATTCAAACTAAATTCAAACTATAGTTTTTACGATGTTCATTGAAATTTCAAACTAAATTCACTCAATTTCAAACAATCAAACAAATTCACAAATCACAAATTCACAATATAATTATTTGAAACTTGAAAGGAAAAACAAAACAAAATCTTACAGCTGAGCCCGCTGAGTTGCGGACGGAGACCAAAGATGGCATGACGGAGACGACATATGACAGAGGCCAGAGGGATGACTGGCTAAGTCGAGACTCGAACAATAAGATGAGAGGTCAGAGCAGGGGATCAAACGAGATGAGAGGGCGGAGACAGGAGGGAGGGCGGAGCGGCGGAGGCGAAGAGAACAGGAGGGATGGCGGAGGCGGCCGACGAGGGCAGACGGCAGCGATAGCCGCAACCATAATTTTTTCGAACTTTAACCGAGGAAGAAAGTTAGGGGTGTAAATGGGTCGGGTTTCGTATAGATTTTCAACTCGTTAGATGTCATTCGGGTTGTAGTGTTTTCAACCCGTAACCAACCAATCAAAAATAAAAAACCATCAAATTCATATTTTATTTAGGCGGTCGAGTTTTGCGGGTTTCGCGAGTTTCACAAACTTCATTACTAGCAGCATAATTGTTTGTGACGAAAAATAATTTAATGATACAAAAGTAAAAGTAACAATTGAAAATAATTTAAATAACACATTGGCGTCAGTTCGTACTAAAAATTAAAATTAAGATGTTTGACAAAAAATATACATGTAAGTTTGTGACGAAAATCGAATAAAAAATTTATTACTAGCAGCATAATTGTTTAATTAAATATAAAAGGTCGAGTCGGGTTTCACCCACTTTTTATTCTACAATCTGTACCCAAATATTAGATGTCGGGTTTGACAAAATAAAAATCGTAACCAATCATAAAAAATCGAAATCCGCATTTTTTCAAATTGAATTGTTCGAATCGGTCGAATTATCGAATTAGTCGGATTGCACTTACACCCCAACAGAAAGTTGCCCAATCCATGATTTTTGTTTTTCCTTTTTTAATTGACGAGTCGCGACTCAGTGAGTGGGACTGTGGGAGAGAAACACACCTACAGCGCCAGGTCAGCAGGGGTTGAAACTGGGCTTTCAGCTTGGGCTTGGATAGTGGGATATAATAGAAGCTCAACTCAGCAGGGAATGACAAAATAGAAGCCCAGTGAGGGACAAAATAGAAGCCCAGTAGTATTTCTGCATTAATTTCAAAATTCAGGAGCAATAATTCTGCCCCTGATGTTTGGACTGAGGTATCACAACCAAAAAAGATATTAAATAGTGATTGTTAATTGTTAAAAGATTGTTAAAAGATATTAAATAGTGATTGTTCATTTCAGATGCACACTTGGACATAATAGTTGGTGATTTTATAATGTTGTTGTAGCAATACAATAAAGACAAGTTAGATCTGAAATGGAGAATTCTGAATTCTGGCTCAACTTTAAAACCAGCAGATCATGTGACTCCTGACGGACACATAATTATGCCCTTCTTTGCATTACTTGAATTACTTATCTGTATATTTCTTTGGCTGAGCAATACCCAATTTTTTTTTTTTACTTTTTATTGTTATTTAATGATACATGATTCAGAACACATTCCTACTATAATGAGGATCATTTTGCATATCTTTTACGAATTGCTCCACAGTGCTCACTGGTAAAAAAAATAAAAAATAAAAACTCCCCAAATGCAGTACCTAGACTCGTAAGATATCAACTTGAGATGCTCTTAAACCATTCAATCCCCCCAAATGCCAGCGTAAGCACCTAAATATGCTTGGTTGATCCCTGGGATAGCATGTTCACATGGCATAACAAACTTCTTTACAAACTGATCCAGAATGTGTAAAAGAAACAAATTTTCTATTTGCCACAAAAGGCCTTTCAACTACAGAAGCTTCCTGACAAGGTTCTAGGGTATCAATTGCTTGTCCAAGCTGTATGTGAGCAGAGATGGATTGAAGACCACATGCAACTTATCACAACCTACTTCCTTTATTAATAAAAAAAACAGTACCTAAGCTACTAAGCAAATCAATTTGAGATACTCTTAAACCATTCCCTGCTAAACTTTTCCCTGAACAATATTCCGTAAACGTGACAATTCTCGCCAAAGTGGCAGAATTATAGTCGTATGTGCAGAGTTTAACCATATGTGGCTCTGTGCTCCCTGATGTGCTTCTCTTACAGTATTTGCGCATCACAGATGCAACCCAAGCAGCCTGACACTGGAATGCTATCTTCCAGAACAACCTAAACAGCCAAGTGAATTTTGGACTTTCAAAAGTTACACTAGTCTATATTGAATTAATTGCAATTCTAGGGAAGGTATACATTTTGCAGCACCTCAGTTATGCAACCAAAGAATATAATTGTGGATTAATAGGACAAATATCTTACAAGGTTTTGAAATATAATTCGAATTCATATTTGGTTGGTTGGTATTCTGAACAAATAATTGCTCACCTTTTCAAACTGATAGGCATCCAAAACATATATTTTAATTACATAAAAAAAAATAAGAGATGCTCCAATTCACTAATAAATACTCCTGATAAGGGTGGCACCAACTCACTAAATTTTGGGGTGCCAGTACAATTATGAACCTCATTTTAGGCCTGAAGACAATAATTCAGATATTGTAAAGGTTCTAAATCATAACCAAAACTGCTACCAATTCAATTCAGGTAAAAGCAAAACTCTTTGACCTTCCATTTATAACTTAAAAGTGTGATTATTCAGGATACAACTACGAACAAAAAAACCAAAAGACTGAAAATAAGGAGATCATTAGAAGAAAATTCATTTTTTTTTCTCTGTCAGTACGTCAATACTTGTATATATGTAATAAAATACTGCACAGCTGTATTCTTTAATTAAAGCGAACTATACCTCATCCTTTGATCTCTGCCAATAAGTTTGAAATTCAATTATAACTTCTGTAATATTTCTGTTTAGTGAAAATAGAAAAAAAATACCTCCCTGTGACAGTTCAAGAGTAAGGAAATAACGAACGGTGTAGCAGGAAGGAATAACAAATATTTGTTAGAGGTAGCTCGATACCTGAGTCAACTCGTACCAAGATTGATAAAAAACCTGAAAAAAGTCCAAACCTGTACGATACTAGTGACATAGTTATCCAAACTCGTAAGTGCACTTCATTCGAAATAATCTTAACTTAATCTGAATGTCATCCAAATCTGACTTTGTGACCAACTTGCCCGAATTGGCAGGTCTAGCAAAGCCTACTTTCCTCAAAAAAGAAAAGAAAAACTACTAAACCAATTTGTACTATTACAATATGCAGTTGCTTTATGGTCCAGCAAGTGACAGTATTAATTTGTAGTTATTTTAGCACGTCAGTATGAAACCTAAAACAGAAATGAATAAAATACAGTACATAAGCTACTGAGTTAATTAATTAGAGATGCTCTTAAACCATTCCCTAGCTGAACTTTTTCCAGCGCAAGCTTCAGTGTAGGCTCGCTGCAGCCCTGGAATGGTGTGTTCATATGGAAGGACAATGTTCTCAACAAACTGATTTTCATTTAGTTTTGCAACAGAAAGAAAACTTTTTTTCCCCACTGAAAATCCTTTCGACTTGAGAAGCTTCAGGACAAGGTTGCGGGGGATCAGCCGCTTCTCCAAGCTATTTGTGAGCACAAATGAATTTCCGATCACATGCAGCTTATCACAACCTACTTCATTTATCAGAAACTGTACTTTACGGCCCAGCAACTCCTCTGGCTGCTTCAAAACCAAAGGTCGCTTACTGACTAGAGTGGATACCTCCTCCAGTGAAAAGCCGAGATTTCCCAAGTTATTTAGCCTTGCTTCTATAGTGTGTTGGCTAAGATTGCTTGCAAGAATTAATGCATATACAAACATTCCTGACGAGCATCTCACGCCCAACTCCTCAGCCTTTTTAACTTTAAGCATCAGCACTTGAGGTGTAGATAGCATCAAATAAGGAGCCTGCCTAATCAGCAGGACAATTTGACTCACAGATAGACCCAATTGCTTCTGAAGGATGGATAAATTGGGGACAATAACCTTCTCCATGCTAGAAGCAAGCAGCCTCGGGGCCCTTCTGAGAACCACAGACAAATTCTCAAGGGAACCGAGAGACCTCAACCAGAAGTCAATCTTTAACACTATATTGAACTGAAAAATGCCAGGGTACCTGGAAATGAGAGATGAGATGTCTGAATTTGAGAAGCCAACCTCTTGTAGCTTTGCCACATTTGGTCTCAAGTTGTTCTCCACACTAGAGCGAAGGATGCGAGAATCCCGCAACACGGCAGTTTTGATGTCTGATTCGTCAATGCCGGTTTCTCTCAGGAACTGGAGAACGGCATTAGGCTTATTAGGGATCTTGAGGTGGTCGATTTTCTTGGATGCACGGAGGGCTTCTTCGGAAGAAAGAGCGCATGATTGGATGAGGTAGTCTGCTGCTGAGAAGTGTGGTTTTGGTAGTGGGGATTGAGAGGCAGCAGCGGAGAGGTGGCGATTGGAGAACTCGGAAGAGACGAAATTGATGTTGAGGAAGAGACGGGAAGATGGACGGAGACGATGAAGTCTTGTCAGAAGAAGGTTCATAGTCGCCAACTCACTGATCTGAGCTCGTTAGTTGGTTGGAAGGGAAAGGGAGAAGGGTTTCCACCTCGGTTTTTTTTTAGGCGGAATTTCATATACAAGCCTCTAAAACTTCAATATTACATATTTAACCATTAAAATATCATAATTACATATTTAGTCATTTAAAACACAAAATGTTTCATACAAAGGCTTCTAAAAGTTCAATATTACATATTTATCCACTCAAATTTCATAATTACATATTTATTCAAGTAAAACACAAAATGTTTTATTATTGTCCAGCATAACTGCAAATTAATAAATTTAATGTAAATTAACAATTAAATGATAATTACCACTCTAAAACACTAATGAGGTAAGAAATTGAAAACGGGTCGGGCCAGGTCGGATCGGGTCAAATTCGCCCGAGTCAACGGGTTGGCTGGGCCACAAGTTTGTCGGACCGGGTTTGGGAAGAAAGGTATAATCGTTAGCTTCTTTATTTCACATCGCTTCTCCTCTCCTCTATTTAGGTATTTGACAAAATTCGTATGTGTTTGACCCGACTCAAAAACTCCGAGATTGCGATCTGGCCCGGCCCGACCGGAGGCAAACTCGTGCGAACTCGTTCAAAAAACTCTAGAGTCGAAGACGGGTAGTGACCATCCCTTTTGGAAAAACCTGTGTTAAAACTCGTGCGGACACTCTAAAACACTAATAGAGGTAGGAAATTGAAAACGTGTCGGGCTGTGTCGGGCCTAACTCGCCCGAGTCGACGGGTTGGCCGGACCGACGGGTTTACAGGGCTGAGTTTGGACGGGTTGGCCGAGTCGACGGGTTTGCGGGTTAGTTTTAACACAAGTTTTTTCCAAGAAGTATGGTCGATGTCCGTCTTCGACCCTCGCTTTTTTTACGAGTCCGCATGGGTTTGCCTCGGGTCAGGCCGTCGGGTCGCGGCCTTAGGGTTCAGGCCGAGTCGAGTTTGTATTTATGAGATTTTAGTGGCTAAATATGTAATATTGAAGTTCTAGAGGCCTTTATATGAAACGTTTTGTGTTTTAAATGGATAAATATGTAATTATGAGATTTCGGTGGCTAAATATGTAATATTGAAGTTTTAGAGGCCTTTATATGAAACGTTTTGTGTTTTAAATGGATAAATATATATGTAATTATGAGATTTCAGTGGCTAAATATGTAATATGAAGTTTTAGAGGCCTTTATATGAAATTCTGCCTTTTTTTATACATTACCTAATCTTACGAGTTACGACACACACCCATATAATACAACCCGGAAAATAACATTTACTAGCTGCTTCGAGGAATCAAGGGTTCTCCGATTTTGTTTTGACCTGACTAAATATTTACTATATGCTTAAATAATTAGGAAATCGGGGAAATTTGAAATATAATTATGAACCAAAATGTGTTCAAGTCTGACATTCTTTAGTTGAAGCCACTGAATTAATTTGTACTAATTTTTGCATGCCACTATTTTTGCCTGTGTTGTTTTAACATAGTCGGTCCCAAGTCGAAAAAAGAGGAGGATTGTGATAGGCTTGACGAGCCAACATAAAAAAAATTAGCCACTTTCATGAAAATGAAACCCACTCCTACTCCGATTTATTTGAAAATAAAGGCTCGTTGTTGTTGTTACTATTAAGTGCTTCTTAATATGCAATAATAATAAAACAAAAAAAATAAGCTGGAAAGAATAGTATGCAATACCTAAAATAAAAAGCAAATCATATTTAGGCAGTCTTAAACCATTCTTTAGCAGAAGTTTTCCCAGAGCCATCAGCATAGGCTTGGTGGAGCCCTGGGATAGAATGCTCATATAGCAGAACAAACATCTCCACAAACTGTTCAGTTAGATTTGCAAAAGAAAAGAACTTTCTATTTGCCACCAGAAGCCCTTTCGACTCCAGAAGCTTACTGGCAAGTTTCCGGGATATCAATCACTTGTCCAAGCTGTAGATGAGCAGAGATGAGTTACAGATCAGATGCAACTTATCACAACCCATCCCTTTATCAGAAACTCTATTTTAGGACCCATCAACTCCTATCGCACCACCAAAATATAAGGCTGCTTACCGACTAGAGTGGTTACCTCCTCCTGCGAGAAGCTGCAACTTTTCAAGTTATTTAACCATGAGTTCCAGACCTGTTATAATGGATTTCTAAAGGAGAAGGGCCCATAAGTCAGTTTGAGAAGCATACAAGGGCAAAACTGGAAAGGTGCCAACTCGTTATAATGAGTTTTGTAACAGATTGATGATTTTCTGTAACGAAAGCAGCCCAAATCAAGGTTTCAAGACTCCAAGAAGTGTCCAACCTATATATACTTGGAGGATACGAACCAGAAGCATCAAGACAACCTTCTCCAAGCTTTCAAGCATCAAGAAACCCTCCACGTATCAGAATCTTGTTAGACTAAATTTAGAAGTAGTGGTATAGTTATACGCATTTATTTCCGAATTAACTACATAAGACGCTAGTCTAAACTTATGATATTACTATTATCATATTATTAGTATTATTATTATCATTAATGTACTTCTTTTTTTACTACTATTTACTTTTTTTATTATATTATTATTATTTATATTGATTTTTCATTTCAGATTAAGTTTCATTTCTAGCCTACCTCAATATTTGGAAATAAAGACTTTGTTGTTGTTGTTGTTGTTGTAATTTGTTGAATAATATGCATAATAAAATGGAAGTTCATGGGTCGCCCCAACATATTATTAAATAACATGCTTGATAAAATAAAACTTAAGTCACTGAGAATGTTATTGAACAACATGCATGATAAAATAATAGTTGAATTACTAAATAACATGCATAATAAAAAACTCGAGACAATAGTTCTTCAGAAAAATGAGAGTAGAAAAGCATTGATGATACTGATTGTGCTATCGATCACTGTATCACTCTATCAACTCCCATATATGAATCATGTTCTTCATAATCATATTCATTTAATATTTCTTTCTAGCTTTCATTAACAACTTGAGGGGTACTGTCGATAAATTAATAAAAATAAAAATATCTTTCTGAACTTTGGCTATCAACATCATGACCTTTAATGCACCTGCCACGTGTGATAAATGAGGTCCACAAAATCTTAATTGTAGGAGAGTCCATTTGTCACATGTGACAGGAGCATTAAATAACATGATATTGAAGGCAATATGTATTTATTCATTTATAAATTATAATGTACTGGTCATTCCAGCCTAATTATTCACTTGCTGCTATACGAGGATATGGAATAGATGAGTATTGTTGTAGAGTAAAATAAACAAACATAAACAAAGAAGAGAGAATGTAAATAATGACTATCTCTTTTCATATATTTCTCATGTGTGTACAATACAAGATTACAATGCCTCTATTTATAGGCTACAAATTGTAAATGAAAAGTCATTACAATAATAAATAAGAAAATAAATTCCAAATAGTGGTGGCTATGAGTTCCAATGGTAGTGGGGTAGTGGGAGGTAAATGAGGATTAATATTGGGAGTTAATAGACCATCCATTATATTCATAATACTCTCCCTTGGATGTCCATTACATAAGAATATGCCTCATTAAAATCTTACTAGGAAAAATCCTAGTTAAGAAAAAAAGAATACATTATTCTTTTTAACACGCAACTACAAACCTTATAAAAAAAACCATTGGAAAAATCATGGTTAAGAAAAGTGTAGTGCATATTAACTCTTCCTCATAACAACATCAATCAAGATCTTTAAGTCGGCGAACTCCAATATAACGAACTAGCTTTGTAAATATTGTAGTAGGGAGCGCCTTAATGAATAAATCTGCTAGATTCTTACTTGAACGGATCTGCTAAACATTAATAGTATTATCCTTTTAGAGATCATATGTAAAAAAGAATTTTGGTGAGTTATGTTTTGTTTTATCTCCTTTAATATATAATTTCTTTAATTGAGCAATACATGCATTATCTTTATATATGATCGTCAGAATCATTTCTCCAGAAGACAAGCTACATGTCTGACGAATGTGTTGAATCACAGATCTTAGCCAAACACATTCTCGGCTTGTTTTGTGTATTGCTAAAATTTCTGCATGGTTAGAGGAAGTGGTTGTTATAGTTTGTTTTACAGATCGCCACGAAATAACTATTCCACCACATGTAAACAAATAGCTTGTTTGAGATCGGCCATTATGTGGATCAGACAAATATCTAGCATATGCATAGCCAATCAAATTTGATTTAGATACATTTGAAAAGAACAAGCCCATATCCATTGTACCTCGGAGGTAGTGAAGTATATGTTTAATTCCATTCCAATGTATTAGCGTGTGAGAAGAACTATATCTTGCTAGTAAATTTACAGCAAATGATATATCAGGTCTTGTATGTCCAGCAAGATACATAAGTGCTCCTATTGCACTAAGATATGGTACTTCAGGACCAAGTAGTTCTTCATCATTTTCTCGAGGTCTAAAAGGGTCTTAATTCACATCTAATGGTCTCACAATCATTGGAGTGCTCAACAGATGTGATTTATCCATA
Organism: Eleocharis quinqueflora; assembly: GCA_964058865.1. Lineage (NCBI taxonomy): Eukaryota > Viridiplantae > Streptophyta > Magnoliopsida > Poales > Cyperaceae > Eleocharis > Eleocharis quinqueflora. The sequence goes on along the minus strand of CAXKVX010003490.1, from coordinate 7,138 downwards.
TAAAATCTTTTTAACACTCTTGCAACATAATTTTCTTGGTGCACAAAAATTCCATTTTTTAAATGTTCAATTTGCAATCCAAGACAAAATTTTGTCTTTCCAAGATCTTTCATCTCAAATTCTTTCTTTAAACAATTTACTGCTTTTTGAAGCTCTTCAGGAGTTTCAATGATATTTAGATCATCAACATATACTGCAATTATAACAAACTCATTTTTAGATCTTTTTATGAAAATATATGGACAAATTGTATCATTTTTATATCCATGCTTCAATAAATATTCACTGAGACGATTATACCACATACCTCCAGATTGCTTTAATCCATATAAAGATTTATTCAATTTAATAGAATAACATTCTCGATAACCTAAATTATATGCTTCAGGCATCTTAAATCCTTCAAGAATTTTCATATAAATATCACTATCAAGCCAGCCATATAAATAGGCTGTAACAACATCCATTAGGCGCAAATCAAGTCCTTCATGGACTGCCAAACTAATTATGTACTGAAAAGTTGTTGCATCCACCACAGGTGAGTATGTTCATAATCAATTCCAGGTCTTTGTGAAAAACCTTGGGCGACAAGTCGCGCTTCATATCTTACAATTTCACCTTTCTCATTTATTTTTCGCGTAAATACCCATTTATATCCTACTGGTTTTACACCTTCAGATATTGGGACTACAGGTCCAAACACTTTACGTTTTTCAAGAGAGTTTAAATCTGTCTCAATTGCACCTTTTCATTTTGGCCAATGATTTCTTTGTCGACATTTATTAATAGATTTTGGTCCATGATCCTCACTATTCATTACATCTAGCGTAATGTTATATGCAAATATATCATTAATATCAATTTTATCTCGGTTCCATCTTATTCGGTTCATGATATAGTTTATTGAGATCTCTTCATTTTCACGAATTTTACATACTTGAGTTTCTGTTGGAACTCCAATATTAGTTATAATTTGATTTTCTTCTGGAATTTTTTCTATCATATTCTCGACTTGGCCATTTTCATTATTTACTCCTTTTCTTTTTTGATGATTTTTATCTTTGGAATCGATTGGTCTTCCACGTTTCATGCGTGTCATAATTTCATTAGTTTGTCCAACAGGGACATCAACTTTTATTGGAGCATTAACAACTGGTACATGTGATTTTGTCACTTTCTTTGAGTCTGTAAATGCATCTGGCAATTGGTTAGCTAATCTTTGCAAATGAATTATCTTTTGAACATTTAGTTCACATTCTTTAATACGAGGATCAAAATGTGCTAATGATAATTCATTCCAACTAATGTCTTTTCCCAACTGATTATTTTCTCTCCCTAGTGTTGGAAATTTTGATTCATCAAAATGACAATCGGCGAATCTAGCCGTGAATAAATCTCCTGTCATTGGTTCTAAATATTTTATTATAGATGGAGATTCAAATCCAACATAAATTCCCAACCTCCTTTGAGGTCCCATTTTAGTGCGTTGTGGTGGAGCAATTGGAACATATACTGCTGATAGACCTTTTTGCCAATACCCCAATTACCAAAGGCCCATGAGCTAGTACTTTCCGGAAGGCCCAGAGAAGCCTGCAAGTACCCGAATTAGCTCATGAGTATAAAAGGCACCTTCCGAAATAGACTTAACCAAAATAGTGCATTCCATAAATAGTATCCGAATTGAACCGCCTCTTACATACGCCCACTATGGCGCGATCCAAATAACTGCCCACGATTGATACATGTAACAAGTCGACATTGCTGGGTATAAATACGTTCCCATCCATCACAGAAGGGCATCACATTCCAAGTACAACAGAGTACACTAGAGAACTATATTAGCCCATAACAGGTAGTTAAACCCTCCGTTTAACTGCTCTCCACCTACATCAGCCCAAGAACTCCTACGGTCTATCTCCTAGATAGGTCGTGTCAACCGCACATCCAAATTTTTTTTTATATGGGAAATATTAATTATGTGACCAAAAACTACTTGTAAAGGGAGAGTTTTATTATAGCTAGTTGGCCTTATGTGAATTAGTGTTGTTGCATGCAAAATAGCATGTCCTCAACAATATATTGGAAGTTTAGACTTCATAAGTAATGGTCTTGCAATTAATTATAATCTCTTTATAAATGACTCCGCAAGTCCATTTTGTGTTTTGTGTATGAACATGAGCTACATGATTCAACATCAACATCAATTTCAATAGACATACAATAATCATTGAATGTCTGAGAAGTAAATTCACCAACATTGTCTAGACGTATTTTCTTAATTGGATAATCAGGAAAATGTGCTCTTAATCGAATCAATTGAGCAAATAATCTTGCAAACGCCAGGTTGCGTGTTGACAATAAACTTACATGTGACCATCTTGTTGATGCATCAATTAATCATAAAATATCTAAATGGTCCACATGATGGGTGTATTAGGCCACAAGACAATTCATTAGTTTGGAGAATCTTCATTCTTCATAATTAATCTATTTATTTTATATCCTATCAGGACTAATCAAGTGATTAGTTTTTATTTTCTTCAATAAAGAAATCAACATCCAAATGAGTAACATCAAGTTGGCTAATTCAAATTGTCATCACAAACCAAATTTGTTTCGATATTTTTCTACTTATTCTTTAATGATGCTTGATATAGGTCAACAAGATGCTTCGGCGTACGACAAGTACGTGACCAATGATCTTTCCCACCACAATAATAGCATGAATTCTCTTGTTCTTTATTGTGCCCACTTTTTTCTTCATTATTTTCCACTTTTGGTGGGGCGATATACTTTTAGAATTATCACCACGATAATTACCTCGACCTCGACCTCGGCCACGCTCACAGCCTTGAAATTGTCCAGTTATGCATTGAAACATTCACTTCAGGGAATGAAAAAAAACCATTGGACGTGATTCATGATTTTTCATCAAAAGCTCGTTATTTTGTTCAGCCATAAGAAGGCAAGAAATCAATTCAGAATATTTCTTGAAACCCTTTTCAAGATATTGTTGTTGTAAGAGTATATTGAATGCATGAAAAGTGGAGAATGTTTTTCTAACATATCTTGATCTGTAATATTTTCTCTACATAATTTTAGTTGAGAACTAATTCTAAACATTGCTGAGTTAAACTCACTCACAGTTTTAAAATCTTGTAATCTCAAGTGCATCCATTCATAACGAGCTTTTGGGAGAATTACAGTTTTCTGGTGATCATATCTTTCTTTTAAATAATTCCATAAAGTAAGTGGGTCTTTTATCATAAGATATTCAGTTTTCAATCCTTCATGGAGGTGGTGACGAAGAAAGATCATTGCTTTGGCCTTGTCTTGATTGGTGATGGTATTAGCTTCTTTTATTGTTTCTCCAAGGCCATTTGCATCTAAATGAATTTCAACATCTAACACCCATGATTCGTATTTTTTTCCCGTAATGTCAAGAGCCACAAATTCAAGTTTAGCAAGATTCTACATAATGATACTATCACAAAAATATTAAATAAGTTAAATAATATTCAATACTATAAAATGAAATCAAGAAAATACATAAAATACTGAATGGATCTAAAATTATTATTATTATTATTATTTTTAAGAAATGGTCATGCGTTTTAACTCTCTAGCTGCAGTTTGAATCATTTTTCTAATGTAGTTAATTAATACAAATAGAAACACCATATGACAGTGATAAATTCAAAATATTCAATAACTAGCATATGGTTTCAATAATTTAATCTTATAATTGAACTTCGGGTCAATTAATAAAATTGCTCAAATGACTTCTGGCCAATTTCATTAACATAATATGGCTTCGAGCCATTAATTAACATAATTTATGTATAACACAAAATAATATAAAAAGATAACATGATATTATCATAAGATAACATAAAAATGTAACATAATTAAATATTAAAAAAAATTACCTTGAATCTTCAAATAGTAGAACTTTCATGCTGATAACTTGTTGCAAAGTAAAATAAACAAACATAAACAAAGAAGAGAGAATGTAAATAATATCTATCTCTTATTCATTTTTTTTTCATGTGTGTACAATACAAGATTACAATGTCTTTATTTATAGGCTACAAATTGTAAATGAAAAGCCATTACAATAAAAAAAAATTCAAATAGTGGTGACTATGAATTTCAATGGTAGTGAGATAATGAGAGGTAAATGAGAATTAATATTGGAAGTTAATGACCATCCATTACATTCATAATAAATAATATATTTTAAAAGTGATTGTTACCCAATTTACCCTTTAGGTCACTATTCTCAGAAATTGCATCCTTCAAGCCTTCTAGAAATTGAAGTGCCTCGATACATGAGAAACATTCTTTATTATGATTTTCCTTGTATTGAAAAAAAAAACGAGAACGACAGCAGAGGGAAACGCACCATACAATAAATAAAAAAACTGAGATTTAGAACTGACAATATTTAGTTGGTTCCTCTAAAAGTGGTAAAACCTCAACAAACTATACATTTCCGCCGATTTTCAGAAGTTGCAGATAGAAGAGAACTTCAATTTTCATGAAATGGTTATAGAAATACTGCATCAAAGATGAAACCGCATTTCAAAGAAATCTCACAATTTTATATATTATAAAATAAGATAACTGATAAACACAAACTCGATTTTACAAAAGATCCACTTCTTTCATCCCTTCGTAACTACACTTAAATACCTACCACAAGGGCATTCACTATGAAAGGAAAACCAAAAAAAAAAAGAAAAAATGTAGCACCCACAATCCCCTAATCTATTTCTACCACATTTCCATGTTTGACTTATTCTGTCCTATGCCTCTTTACGATTACACCTAATGAACGGTTGTTCTTAGCACGGTTACGAAGCTCAGCCAGAAGTGCTGGATAAGTCTTCATCAACTGCACATAAGGATCTGTCATTGCCAATTGCACGAAATTTTCTGACCTTGTCACAAACTCGAGACAAATATCTTTCAGACGGTGACAATTGTGTCGGTTGGCCAAAGAAAGCGAGGTCACAACCGTTTCTAAAGTGAGCCCCATACAGAGCTTCTCTTCACATATTTCCTTTAGTCCTTCTAGCCGATACCGATCAGCAGCTACCATCAAATGTTGGGCCAAAATATACAAGTCCGTATTTTGCTCACCAGATTCGCCATCAAAAAGATCAGCAACCTTTGGCAATGAATCAGTGTACATGAAATGAAGCAAAACTTTGAAAACCAAAGCACTCATATCATTTATTTTAATACACTTCATGCTAGTTTCAGCCATCGACCCAAACAGCTCGGCCTTAAAAACTGGTGACCTTGCTGCCAGTACCACCTTATGAGCCACAAAAATCTTCCCATCAACCTCAAAAGAAACATCTGTCAATTCCTTCTTTGCGAAAAGCTCACTGAAATCATCATGCAAGAACCTAAAAGCCGGGAAACCAACCTTGTAACTGAGAGGTGGCATTTCCCAAGCTTCGTTCATTACCTTAATTTTGCAAGAGAGTAAAAAGAAACCATCTCTGACATAGTGTGTCTCTAACACCGATCTCTCGATAAATGCAGGAAAACCTTGGAAACATTCAATTTGTCTAAATATACATGAAGTTCTTCTCCATGCTGAGTCTACTGGCAACAGGGTTGATGCCCATGTCCCGTTATTGTGTAACAGACAAAAGGAGAAGTTTGTGCACAAAAGATTCGCCTTGCTACGAAGGACAAGGTAAAGAGAGACGTAGGCACCATTGTCCTCTTTGTGGGAACCCTTTGGAAAGTAGCGAATGGTCCACTCATGGCCTTCAGAAGAGAAGCTTGGGGATCTTATAGATTGGCCGGTGATCATGCTTTTGGTTGATGAGTAGTCTATTTTGAAGTTACCATCACTGTCGATTGTTATGTGATCAAACTTGTTCTTTACTTCGGTCATCTTTCTTTTCTACCTAGTTAGTTAATATGTGTAAAGCATAGAAGATAGAACTATTACCTTGGTACTTGGACAACACAGTTTCATTGTGACCTTTTGAAACCCCTTTTTACACATGTGCGCACATCCACACACATACACACACAAACAGGTACAAGTCAAGCTGCAAATTGCCAGTTAAACTGAACTGTTGAAACCCTAGAAAATCTCCAAATTCGCACAAAACTCAAACCACTGCCACCAGAAACAGATCGAAGAGCCTCAATCCAATCAAACCAATCAATCCCCCTTATCCTCTCCCCATTCCTCCTTATCCTCTCCCCATTCCCCAACATACAAAATTGGTACCTTGTACTATATCAATCCATAGTATGTTGCTTGCTGCATGGTTTGGAGAATCTATAGGTAACACGCGTGATTCGAATTTTAGGCAATTTCCTAAACCGACTAGTTTTGGGAGAAACAAACCGGAATTCGTCGGAAAAGACTCACCTTGTGTCCGTGTTCGCCGATTCTTCCTTCTTTCCTTCTAGTTTGTTAGCGTTGACTGATTTTGTTTTTCAGATTTGAGTGTTTGCCAGCATCGCTGCATCGGTGCTCTATACGGAAAAAAAAAAAATATAGATTTGGGAATAGCGTGAAGTCGTGAACTAGGATTTTTAATCAAAAAAAAAATTAGGTTTTAACGTTTCGTAAGAAAATGGATATGTTGGTCGTCGGATATAAAAATGTATAATTGTTGGGCCTTCCGTTAAGACTTGTCAAATAACTCGCGACTCGTGATTCGCTCACAACTCGTTCGGATAACAATTCGGATAAATTCGTCATATTCAACTTGAGTCAAATTCAGTTCGAGTTGTCTAGCTCGAATATTATTCGAGTCGAGTTCGAGTCAGGTATGACTCGCTCAGTGATTCGAAGACTCGGCTCGTATATGAGCCTTCATATATGAGTCTTCCAAATTTAGTTAGCATATTGTCCGGTTTAAACTATTTGGGTCTTTCGAATTGAATTGCTATTTTAGCTTAAAACTTACTATGAATTGTTAATTGAGCTGATATGCGAGTTAAGTTATTTGAGTTGTTGATTTGAGCTCAGTTGAGTTATTTGAGTTAAACTATAAAAGAAATTTTTTAACTGAGCTGAATACGAGTTATGAGTTGACTCGAGTAAAATTCGAGTTGAGTACGAGTTGGCATTTGAACTCGAATGAAACTTGGTTAC